>JAGDYQ010000199.1:678804-899497 GCA_021962125.1 Bulinus truncatus | reverse complement strand
GTGTATTTGTGGGGCCTAGGCAATGGGTATTTGTGGGGCCTAGGCACATGTGTATTTGTGGGGCCAAGGCAATGTGTATTTGTGGGGCCTAGGCACATGTGTATTTGTAGGGCCTAGGCACATGTGTATTTGTGGGGCCTAGGCAATGTGTATTTGTGGAGCATAGGCACATGTGTATTTGTAGGGCCTAGGCACATGTGTATTAGTGGGGACTAGGCACATGTGTATTTGTGGGGCCTAGGCAATGAGTATTTGTGGGGTATAGGCACATGTGTATTTGTGGGGCCTAGGCAATGTGTATTTGTGGGGCCTAGGTACATGTGTATTTGTGGGGTCAAGGCAATGTGTATTAGTGGGGCCAAGGCACATGTGTATTTGTGGGGCCAAGGCAATGTATATTAGTGGGGCCTAGGCACATGTGTATTTGTAGGGCCTAGGCACATGTGTATTTGTGGGGCCTAGGCACATGTGTATTTGTAGGGCATAGGCACATGTGTATTTGTAGGGCCTAGGCACATGTGTATTTGTGGGGACAAGGCAATGTGTATTTGCGGGGCCAAGGCAATGTGTATTTGTGGGGCCAAGGCAATGTGTATTTGTGGGGCCTAGGCACATGTGTATTTGTAGGGCCTAGGCACATGTGTATTTGTGGGGCCTAGGCACATGTGTATTTGTGGGGCCAAGGCAATGTGTATTTGTGGGGACAAGGCAATGTGTATTTGTAGGGCCTAGGCACATGTGTATTTGTGGGGCCAAGGCAATGTGTATTTGTGGGGCCTAGGCACATGTGTATTTGTAGGGCCTAGGCACATGTGTATTTGTGGGGCCTAGGCAATGTGTATTTGTGGAGCATAGGCACATGTGTATTTGTAGGGCCTAGGCACATGTGTATTAGTGGGGACTAGGCACATGTGTATTTGTGGGGCCTAGGCAATGAGTATTTGTGGGGTATAGGCACATGTGTATTTGTGAGGCCTAGGCAATGTGTATTTGTGGGGCCTAGGTACATGTGTATTTGTGGGGTCAAGGCAATGTGTATTAGTGGGGCCTAGGCACATGTGTATTTGTGGGGCCAAGGCAATGTATATTAGTGGGGCCTAGGCACATGTGTATTTGTAGGGCCTAGGCACATGTGTATTTGTGGGGCCTAGGCACATGTGTATTTGTAGGGCATAGGCACATGTGTATTTGTAGGGCCTAGGAACATGTGTATTTGTGGGGACAAGGCAATGTGTATTTGCGGGGCCAAGGCAATGTGTATTTGTGGGGCCAAGGCAATGTGTATTTGTGGGGCCTAGGCACATGTGTATTTGTAGGGCCTAGGCACATGTGTATTTGTGGGGCCTAGGCACATGTGTATTTGTGGGGCCAAGGCAATGTGTATTTGTGGGGACAAGGCAATGTGTATTTGTAGGGCCTAGGCACATGTGTATTTGTGGGGCCTAGGCACATGTGTATTTGTGGGGCCAAGGCAATGTGTATTTGTGGGGCCTAGGCACATGTGTATTTGTGGGGCCAAGGCAATGTGTATTTGTGGGGCCTAGGCACATGTGTATTTGTAGGGCCTAGGCACATGTGTATTTGTGGGGCCTAGGCAATGTGTATTTGTGGAGCATAGGCACATGTGTATTTGTAGGGCCTAGGCACATGTGTATTAGTGGGGACTAGGCACATGTGTATTTGTGGGGCCTAGGCAATGAGTATTTGTGGGGTATAGGCACATGTGTATTTGTGGGGCCTAGGCAATGTGTATTTGTGGGGCCTAGGTACATGTGTATTTGTGGGGTCAAGGCAATGTGTATTAGTGGGGCCTAGGCACATGTGTATTTGTGGGGCCAAGGCAATGTATATTAGTGGGGCCTAGGCACATGTGTATTTGTAGGGCCTAGGCACATGTGTATTTGTGGGGCCTAGGCACATGTGTATTTGTAGGGCATAGGCACATGTGTATTTGTAGGGCCTAGGAACATGTGTATTTGTGGGGACAAGGCAATGTGTATTTGCGGGGCCAAGGCAATGTGTATTTGTGGGGCCAAGGCAATGTGTATTTGTGGGGCCTAGGCACATGTGTATTTGTAGGGCCTAGGCACATGTGTATTTGTGGGGCCTAGGCACATGTGTATTTGTGGGGCCAAGGCAATGTGTATTTGTGGGGACAAGGCAATGTGTATTTGTAGGGCCTAGGCACATGTGTATTTGTGGGGCCTAGGCACATGTGTATTTGTGGGGCCAAGGCAATGTGTATTTGTGGGGACAAGGCAATGTGTATTTGTGGGGAAAGGGGGGGGGGTATAAAAATTAGACAATGGGCCTGTCTAACTTTTTGAATCATTTCATAGTTTAGCCTCTAACTGACCTTCTTTGTTTCTGTCTAAATCAAAGTCTCGACCAGGGTCCACTCTTAGCAGTGGGGGGGGGGGGCATTAGGAAGCTGCTTATCGTGCCTATCCGAAATAACGGGCCCATTCATAACTAATCAAAGTTGTTTGATTTGAAAGGAAGCAATGCCATGAATCAATCACAAAATGAAGTGTTCAATAGTTCGTTATTTTAAATAATACACGCTCATTTCGGATCATCTTCTACAATAAGAACGACCAGGGCACTTCGTTTATTTCTCCCTTTGTCTGGACTCAAAAAAAAACGTTGTAATATGTTGTTCGCCGACCTGCATGCTGTAGGTTACGGGTTCAGATCCTACATGTGTCTTCCCGAGGTAACTCCTTAGCCACTGGCGATGGCGAGGAGGAAAAAAAGGAGACTAAGAAAACCAATTTGTTGTTTTATACTAGTGGTTCTCAAAATATAACGGCTACGCGACCTTCAATGACACAGTTTCGGCTGCTCGACCCACCTGTAAAGCAAATCTACAAATAGAGTTGTAACATATGAATAGAGCTGCAACATTATGGATAGAGTTGTAACCTATGAATAGAGTTGTAACATATGAATAGAGCTGCAACATATGGATAGAGTTGTAACCTATGAATAGAGTTGTAACCCTATGAATAGAGTTGTAACATGAATAGAGTTGTAACCTATGAATAGAGTTGTAACATATAGATAGAGTTGTAACCTATGAATAGAGTTGTAACATATGAATAGAGTTGTAACATGAATGGAGCTGCAACATATGGATAGAGTTGTAACATATGAATAGAGCTGTAACATATGAATAGAGTTGTAACCACGCATTAATAGATTCTATAAATTTCAATTTGTCGCGACCATCATGAAACTTCTGTTTCATAGTGTCTACAGTTGAACGTGTCATTCTCTCAGGGACTCTCATATATAATATTCAACCTTGGCTGTCCGACAGATTATCTATGTAAACATCTATCTATCTAAATGAAAACTAAATCTCATGCATTATTATTTTTTATAGTTGCTGACCCTCAACTGACCTGTTCCTAAAACGACAAACACCAGATCAGCGTGGCTGACAGCTAGAGACACCAGATCAGGTCTGTACTGTCGGCACTTGTTGCCATCCTCACAGACGTTCTCATATACTGCGTTGGGGAAGAGTTCTTTCAGTCCTTCCAGGGGGTTCTTGAAGTAACTGGGGTCAGTAACCGCTGAGTAGTCTCCAGACAGCTGTTTGGTATTGTTGGCCATTGGTCCGACTATCTGTGGTTGGAATGTAATGCTATTTATTTGCCTCTTTCACCTGAGCATTTAAATAACCTATTTCTCAACCAGAATAGATTGTGTCTAACTTGGCTATTAAAAGTGCTTACAGGGACGCCGATGGAAAATCTATGGGTCACTAACACACTCTGACATTAATTAAATATTAGTAGTAGTAATGAGTTTCAAAAACGATGGGCGCATTCGGGGCCCTATCTATGTGTGTGTTGACCCCACCCCTTGCAGCAGCTCCGATATTTTGGTACAATAAAAAGGTAAAGTTCCCTTAGTCCTGACGGGCCATCGGGGCAGATGAAGTGTAGAATTCATCTGTTTCTATAACCTCGGCATATTTAGGGATTGAGCACAACACTCAGTCGCCTTTCAGGCCCGAAGCGTGCGGGGGGCCATGGGGGCAGGGCCCCCTGCGTTTTGACTGGCCCCTCTGCTTATTTGTTCTACTAAGTAAAATGTATTACCTGCCCCCCCCGCTATTGCCTGACCCCTGCTGTAGAATGCCTGGCCCCTGCTGTAGAATGCCTGGCCCCTGCTGTAGAATGCCTGGCCCCTGCTGCAGAATGCCTGGCCTCTGCTGTAGAATGCCTGCCCCTGCTGTAGAATGCCTGGCCCCTGCTGTAGAATTTTCACGCTACAGGGGCTGTCGCCTTTACTCCCCCAACTTAAGGTCAGGTAGGTACCCATTTAAAGCTGGGTGGACATTTTGGACTTTACACCAAATTTCACCTGGAAAAGTTTTCATGGTTCTCCCCGAGGATCGAAGCTAAGACTCTTATGTTGACAGTCGAGTATCTACACCATACGGCCAACCGTCCCATCCGATGCGTAGGGATAGTGCAATTTTTTTCACTTGAAACAGTCACGAAACCTCTACTAAGTGAACCGGTCGCGAAGCCTCCACTAAGTGAACCGGTCGCGAAGCCTCCACTAAGTGAACCGGTCGCGAAGCCTCCACTAAGTGAACCGTTCGCGAAGCCTCCACTAAGTGAACCGGTCGCGAAGCCTCCACTAAGTGAA
This sequence comes from Bulinus truncatus, assembly GCA_021962125.1. Lineage (NCBI taxonomy): Eukaryota > Metazoa > Mollusca > Gastropoda > Planorbidae > Bulinus > Bulinus truncatus. The sequence continues at coordinate 894,829 of JAGDYQ010000199.1, read as the reverse complement.
CCGTTCGCGAAGCCTCCACTAAGTGATCCGTTCGCGAAGCCTCCACTAAGTGAACCGTTCGCGATGCCTCCACTAAGTGAACCGGTCGCGAAGCCTACACTAAGTGAACCGTTCGCGAAGCCTCCACTAAGTGAAACGGTCGCGATGCTTCCACTAAGTGAGAACAAAATAAGTAGCGCTCCGCAAATTAGTTTGAAAACCTCTGTCTTAAGCTGTTTACAGATTTGAAGCCTAGCGTACTGCTAAGTAAGGACAAGTATAGGCCTATTGGCTTTGCGCTCCATAAAACCCATGGGCTCTACAGTCTGCACTACTCGGCTACCCGTCCATCATAACCTGATGGTTAATCCAGCCGTGCCTGTCAGACAATTGACTTACCGCCACGTTGTTATGCCTGATGGTTAATCCAGCCGTGCCTGTCAGACAATTGACTTACCGCCACATTGTTATAAGATGATGTCTGTAGAGGCAGGAAGTTGTTTCTGTTTTTTAGCAAGACAAAAGATTTCATGGCCGCCTCCAGGGCCAGAGCCTGGTGTTCCGGTGACTCGGCCACGCTGCTGTCCAGTTGGGTGAACGGGTTGTTGTCTGGTGGGTCAAACTCACCTAGCCTCATTCTGGTGTAGAAAAGGGGTTTGACTCTTTCTCTGACAAGGTCTTCGGTTAGTTTCCCTTGATGAACAGCTTCAACTTTGATGTATAAAAGTACAAAAACATTTTTTTAAAGAGATGTCAGATCTATTTTTTAAGTGTCATATCTAACAAAAAAAAAAAATCGTCATATTGTAGCGTGTATAATTTAAAGCAATGCACATATTGGTGCGTATTTGTTAATTTCATGTTTCTCTCATTGGAACAGCCAATGAATCATATGAACAGAATTGTCCTAATTAATGCGTACAGTGTACTGATTGGTCATCCAATGAGATGAATGAATTCGGATGACGATAGATCTATATCGTCATCAGTATTGGTGTAGAGAGCAATTGTTACGTCCGTTTTTCAGGCTGGTCTAATGTCACTTTATAATTCAACTTCCATTAAATATTTAAATGAAATAACAAACTCAGTGCAGCTCGTAACATAAAACAATTTAATGAAATTCACTTATTCAAAGACCAGAGATTTTCTAAAACTGTCAATAAGTCTATTATTTCTAGCTACTATGACATTCAATACTGCACTATCTATAACTTCTAAGTCTCAACTGCTTAGTGTATATATATATATATATATATATATATATATATATATATATATATATATTGGTTGAAATGATCATAAAGGATATATGTAACTGGTTTGAAACCTATTACAAGCATACTAATCCCGTGGCCACATAGTTCACCCATTCTGATTTATATGAATGATAGCAGGAATTTGTAAAAATGAATAAAGAGCCTGGTGTAACTATTTTTTTTTATTTTGCTTTATTTTTTATGTGTTAAATACAGTGTTAAACCACTGCGCCCCCCTCCCCCCCCCCATGAATGAGCCACACCCCCGCCTGTATTAGTTATGAAGGCGGCCGTTAAAAAAATATAACAAGAACGTAATGTATTAATTAATTCTAGTATTTTTTTTTACCGATTCTTTCTTACATAGTTCAAAATATTATAAAACTACTTAAAGCTTCCAATATCTTGCTGCCCTGGTTACACACTGGTTAATGTAATGATATCCTGGTCACTATCATTGTTAACTTAGTGCTGTCCTGGTCTCTGTCATTGTTAAATTAGTGCTGTCCTGGTCACCGTCATTGTTAACTTAGTGCTGTCTTGGTCACCGTCATTGTTAACTTAGTGCTGTCCTGGTCACCGTCATTGTTAACTTAGTGCTGTCCTGGTCACTGTCATTGTTAACTTAGTGCTGTCCTGGTCACCGTCATTGTTAACTTAGTGCTGTCCTGGTCACTGTCATTGTTAACTTAGTGCTGTCCTGGTCACTGTCATTGTTAACTTAGTGCTGTCCTGGTCACTGTCATTGTTAACTTAGTGCTGTCCTGGTCACTGTCACTGTTAACTTAGTGCTGTCCTGATCACTGTCACTGTTAACTTAGTGCTGTCTTGGTCACTGTGACTGCTAAAGTGCTGTCCTGGTCACTGTCACTGTTAGCAGTACTGTCCTGGTCACTGTGACTGTTAAAGTACTGTCCTGGTCACTGTGACTGTTAAAGTGCTGTCCTGGCCACTCACTGCTAACTAGGTAGAAACTAAATCAACCGTCTCACCTATATACATGTAATCTGGTTTAAGAAGGTTGTTGGAAAGCTCCAGGTTGCAGCCTGCACTTATAGCTGCCACGGCCGTATCCAATGGGCTGTTGGTGTAGTTGTGGGCTTCCTGGATGAACTCTATAGCCGCTTGGTCACTTATGACGTAGCCGTTGAACCCCCACTCTGTTCTCAAGATGTCAGTGAGCAGCTTCTTGTTGGCACAAGCAGGGACTCCGTTGATGCTGAAATAGTTTATTTATCACGAATTATGACAAGATTTCATCCCTGGCAGATTAAAATAAGTAGTTGTATAGGCATGATACTGATAAGAGAATACATGTCGGTATGTTAGCCATTAAGACATGCAATCAATACTTTGTAATCCGTTATGTGTATAGTACAGTAAATAGGACATTTTAGCATTTAAGTCTTTATGCAGGAAAAGTAACGACTTTTAACCTATTTCCGATCCCTTTAAAATACAAGAACTTTGTGCGATTAACTCAGACTAAACTATGTCAGAACTGCTTGTCATAACTCGGTGAATATTGAAACATATAAATAGAAATCCTCCCCCCCCCACACACACAAACACACACCTTTTTATTCTTCTTTCCCCCTTCCGCCCACAACATAAAATTTCTTGGAATTGAACTCAACTGGCAGTAACAATAATGGAGTATTAATGCGTCTTTACAATGAATCGTCTGTAAACAAGAAACATATAATACCTAGTACTAATAATATACTAACAGACCTGTTATAGCTGCACATTATACTGTCAGTGCCAGCAGCAACACAGGCTTTGAATGCAGGCAAATACGTCATCTTCCAGTCTCTCTCAGAAACCTGTGACGACATTTAAGTCGACATAATTATATGAAGAGTAAATTGTGATTCAAATGTATCACAATTTTTTTCTGACAATTTTTTTCAATTAAAAATTACAAGTTTGTTTAAATAAAATTTTAATGGCGACTAAGATACACTGATAAGTCTCATGATTTGTTAAATTTTGATAATAAATGACATTTTAATAAACGATGTAGTCATATCAATAATTACCTAAGTTGTAAATAAAGTTTTCTCAAGCCCTTGAATGATTCAACGGAACATACGAAGTTTAGAATTGATCTATTTAAGTAACCATGGCATATATAGGGATTTTGTGGTTAGCACATCGTATAGCCTCATTTACTTCCGCAACTAAAGACAGGTACCCATTTAATGCTGGTTGGACATATGGGACATTTAATTGAACCTAAAAAAAATCCCGAGGTTTGAACCCGGGATCACTAGGTCGACAGTTGAGTGCTCTACACTGTACGCCATTCCGTCCCTCATATCAATAAGTGTTAATATATTTTTATATAAAACACGTATGCTTTTTTATTGGTTATAGACTTTCAGAGGTACTTCATATTAAATGTCTTTGGCGGAAATAGAAAGTAAACATTCGGTGTGTCTGACTTACGAAAGTAAACATTCGGTGTGCCTGACTTACGAAAGTAAACATTCGGTGTGTCCAATCTAAGAAAGTAAACATTCGGTGTGTCCAATCTAAGAAAGTAAACATTTGGTGTGTCTGACTTAAGAAAGTAAAAATTTGGTGTGTCTGACTTAAGAATGAAAACAATTGGTTAGTCTGACTTAAGAATGAAAACAATTGGTGTGTTTGACTTAAGAAAGTAAACATTTGGTGTGTCTGGCTTACGAAAGTAAACATTCGGTGTGCCTGACTTACGAAAGTAAACATTCTGTGTGTCCAATCTAAGAAAGTAAACATTCGGTGTGTCCAATCTAAGAAAGTAAACATTTGGTGTGTCTGACTTAAGAAAGTAAAAATTTGGTATGTCTGACTTAAGAATGAAAACAATTGGTTAGTCTGACTTAAGAATGAAAACAATTGGTTAGTCTGACTTAAAAATGAAAAAAATTGGTGTGTTTGACTTAAGAAAGTAAACATTTGGTGTGTCTGGCTTACGAAAGTAAACATTCGGTGTGCCTGACTTACGAAAGTAAACATTCGGTGTGTCCAATCTAAGAAAGTAAACATTCGGTGTGTCCAATCTAAGAAAGTAAACATTCGGTGTGTCCAATCTAAGAAAGTAAACATTTGGTGTGTCTGACTTAAGAAAGTAAAAATTTGGTATGTCTGACTTAAGAATGAAAACAATTGGTTAGTCTGACTTAAGAATGAAAACAATTGATGTGTTTGACTTAAGAAAGTAAACATTCGGTGTGCCTGACTTACGAAAGTAAACATTCGGTGTGTCCAATCTAAGAAAGTAAACATTCGGTGTGTCCAATCTAAGAAAGTAAACATTTGGTGTGTCTGACTTAAGAAAGTAAAAATTTGGTATGTCTGACTTAAGAATGAAAACAATTGGTTAGTCTGACTTAAGAATGAAAACAATTGATGTGTTTGACTTAAGAAAGTAAACATTCGGTGTGTCTGACTTACGAAAGTAAACATTCGGTGTGCCTGACTTACGAAAGTAAACATTCGGTGTGTCCAATCTAAGAAAGTAAACATTCGGTGTGTCCAATCTAAGAAAGTAAACATTTGGTGTGTCTGACTTAAGAAAGTAAAAATTTGGTGTGTCTGACTTAAGAATGAAAACAATTGGTTAGTCTGACTTAAGAATGAAAACAATTGGTGTGTTTGACTTAAGAAAGTAAACATTTGGTGTGTCTGGCTTACGAAAGTAAACATTCGGTGTGCCTGACTTACGAAAGTAAACATTCTGTGTGTCCAATCTAAGAAAGTAAACATTCGGTGTGTCCAATCTAAGAAAGTAAACATTCTGTGTGTCCAATCTAAGAAAGTAAACATTTGGTGTGTCTGACTTAAGAAAGTAAAAATTTGGTATGTCTGACTTAAGAATGAAAACAATTGGTTAGTCTGACTTAAAAATGAAAAAAATTGGTGTGTTTGACTTAAGAAAGTAAACATTTGGTGTGTCTGGCTTACGAAAGTAAACATTCGGTGTGCCTGACTTACGAAAGTAAACATTCGGTGTGTCCAATCTAAGAAAGTAAACATTCGGTGTGTCCAATCTAAGAAAGTAAACATTCGGTGTGTCCAATCTAAGAAAGTAAACATTTGGTGTGTCTGACTTAAGAAAGTAAAAATTTGGTATGTCTGACTTAAGAATGAAAACAATTGGTTAGTCTGACTTAAGAATGAAAACAATTGATGTGTTTGACTTAAGAAAGTAAACATTCGGTGTGCCTGACTTACGAAAGTAAACATTCGGTGTGTCCAATCTAAGAAAGTAAACATTCGGTGTGTCCAATCTAAGAAAGTAAACATTTGGTGTGTCTGACTTAAGAAAGTAAAAATTTGGTATGTCTGACTTAAGAATGAAAACAATTGGTTAGTCTGACTTAAGAATGAAAACAATTGATGTGTTTGACTTAAGAAAGTAAACATTTGGTGTGTCTGGCTTACGAAAGTAAACATTCGGTGTGCCTGACTTACGAAAGTAAACATTCGGTGTGTCCAATCTAAGAAAGTAAACATTCGGTGTGTCCAATCTAAGAAAGTAAACATTTGGTGTGTCTGACTTAAGAAAGTAAACATTTGGTGTGTCTGACTTAAGAATGAAAACAATTGGTTAGTCTGACTTAAGAATGAAAACAATTGATGTGTTTGACTTACGAAAGTAAACAGCAACAATCATAGACTGACCTTGGCATCAAACGAAATGCTTGAGACAGGAATATTCTCTGGTCCACTATAAGCATCGAAATGTTTGCAGCCAGAACTGGCCTGGATGTATCTGGAGTCATAGCCTGATTCATTTATTTACAGATAAAAAGATTAAGTACAATTGATAGAAGAACAATCCTGATATTTTTGTATTATATAAACTTTTGTTTCGAATTTCGTACATTGTTTTTTTATTCACTTTCAGTTTATACTGGTTATTATAAAATTGAGATAAATATGTCTTTATATTCATTAATTCCTTTTATAATTGACAAAGGGTTTAATGAAATAATATTTTCATATTATATAATAATAGCCATTTATAATACTCACCATGTAAACCTTTTACATAGCTCTGTGACAGTTTACCACTCATAAATGGATCTTCTCCATAGGTCTCCTGGAAATGTAATAGTGTTCCACCATTAATGTAACACGTACATCAAAATGTAGAAACGTTAGTAGAATACATACAACAATTTGTAGAAACATTAGTAGAATACAAACAAAAATATGTAGAAATATTAGTAGAATACATACAACAATATAAAGAAACATTAGTAGAATATTTAGAAACATTGGTAGAATACCTACAACAAAATGTAGAAACATTAGTAGAATACATACAACCATATGTAGAAACAATACACACAGCAATCAGTAGAAACATTAGCATAATGCATACAACAATAATGTAGAAACATTAATATAATATATACAACAAGCAGAAACATTAATATGATACAATAGAAACATTTGTATAATACATACAACAATATGTAGAAAAATTACTATAATACATAAAACAATAAGTAGAAAAATTACTATAATACATATAACAACAATATGTGAAAACAATTTTTTCCAAAATTTAGATGTTTAAAGATCTTCAACCGCACATGGCATGTTTATTTTGTTCTTTCTAATTATGTCTATGGTCCAACCTGATTCCTCCCCCAACGTGGGTCTCTGACCACATTTATGACTGGACTGAAACAACTTGCTCCTGTGTGTGTTTGAAAAATTCCCTTCTTGACAAAATCGTTGTGTTTTCCCCGAACCTCTTGACCAGTAGCTGCAGCCATTCTCTCAACTAAAGCTGGGCTTTGAAAAAAAAAGTGTGTGTGGGGGGGGGGATACGATTATGGTTATTATGTAAGTTATACACGTTTTTGTGAGTTTTTATTTTTTCTTATTCTAAAATTTTAACTTTTAGCAATTCTAATATCAAATGAAAAAATATTAATATGATGTTTGAAAGTCATAATTCAAATCAGGAATTGTTAGCATAATTATTATAATTATGAAAAATGTTACCATCAATATTATAACGTTAAATAACGAAATTTCAGGAAAATGTAGGTGGTTATCCCATCCACCACTTTCCGAAATAATATATGTATGGGTTGCTGGGTTTTTCATTGTTTATTTCCTATTTATAGCATACCTCATCTATCCCAATATATCCTACACGTGTCATCATGCGTTGAATAAATAAGTGGCCGTCCATTGGACTAGACAAACGGAACGAGAATATTCAGAAGATTCACACATCTGGATTTCACCCGATTAATAAATTATGTTTACTTCAACTCTGTGAGAGTGAATATGTACTGACCACTCTGTAGTGCCCAGTTAAACAGTGACCAAGGGCATCATTTCGATTACGGCTAGGGGGGAAGGGAGGGGGTTAAAGGCCACCACTTTATGCGGTTTTTTTCCGCTCTCAATGACATTTATAGGTTCATATCTCTTTCTCATAAAGCGCTGTTCCTTTTTTTTTTGTTTGGTTTGTTTGTTTGGTTTTTTTTATGATTTTACGAATTATAAATCATGATTTATTTATTCATTTCATCATTTATAAAAAAAAATCATGGATTATTGGATGCTGGCTGTGAATCATAACAAAAATATGACGCTTTGCCACAATACGCAGTTCAATGTATTACAGTCTTACCTGAAAGTGGCTGCGAGACCAATGGATTGAGGAAACGATGTTGCGTTGCCTTCCTCTCTGGCAGCGCCGTGAAGACATTCAGAGTCCCAGGCGTACGGTCCGACACCTCAGAGAATTTCATTCACAAACAATTATAAAAACGTAACACTGAAGTAATAATGAGTTACAGAATATTTTCAGAAAACTTGACCAATAAAAATACGACCGATATTAAACGAATCAAGACTACTTATGGGTTATAGATTTAATCTGGGGCGAGAAAACTACAGCACGCGGGCATAATGTGGCCTGTTTGGCAGTTTGATCCAGTTTGCGCATTGATTCTAATTATATTTAAATAATATCAGGTCAAATAAACACTCAGTCCATCTACCTTCTGTCAAATGTAAGAATTTTATTCTAGCAAAGGATTAATAAAATGTGTCCATCTCTGGCCTAAACACGTCTTTTGAGAATAGACTTATCTTTACTAAGCATACCGGTAGTGTGTACATCTCCAGTAAAATACATTGTTTATTTAATAAATTAGTGTCGATAACACTGGCGTACATTTGTGTCAATAACACTGGAGTACATTGGTGTCAACAACACTGACGTACATTAGTGTCAATAACACTGGAGTACATTGGTGTCAACAACACTGGCGTACATTGGTGTCAATAACACTGGCGTACATTGGTGTCAACAACACTGGCGTACATTGGTGTCAATAACACTGGCGTACATTGGTGTCAACAACTCTGGCGTACATTGGTGTCAATAACATTGGCGTACATTGGTGTCAACAACACTGGTGTACATTGGTGTCAACAACTCTGGCGTACATTGGTGTCAACAACACTGGCGTACATTGGTGTCAATAACACTGGCGTACATTGGTGTCAATAACATTGTTTTTAGTTTGTCAGTACAATTGTTAAATTTTTCACTCCCTTATCTAAGGCACAGCTGTGGTAGTGTCATGGACTGCCAACTGAAAGTCCTGAGTTCGAGCCCCAGTAAGTGCCGAAATTTTTTCTCGTGTTCAGCTGATGTCTGTAAGTAAACCCTACCTAAAAAGTAAAGATGGCTGGCCATTGTACTAGCCACAAAATCCTATAGAATAGCCATGGCTACAGAAACAGATTAGGTGGACGGATGATTGTGTGGTAAAACACTCGACTGTCGACCTGAGGGTCCCTGGTTCGGTGAGGACCAAAGGATATTTCAGGTCTTGGCCCCACTATATCTCCCGTGGTGCCTCCATGGCCATTGCACTATCGCCTAAGGTGGGGATGAAAGAAGGGCACCATAAAAACCGTCCCATTAATGGTTTATAGGATCTAAGTGATTTTATTTCATCCTTTCTGGGACTTCACACACAGAAATAGATGAGCTCTATTTCTGACCCCCAATGGTCTTTTTGTGTACATTTTACTTACCTATTCTTGGTATTGCTGAAGCAAAAAAAAACTAAATGCTCCACTAAATGCCTGATGTTTGAGCAGTTGATTAAAATAACTAAAGCCAATAAATACCTAATTGTGGTATTGCTGAAGCAGGTCATTAAAATGACAAATGCCATTAGTACCTAATCTCGGTATTGCTGGAGCAGGGCTCCCAACATCTCCTGTCCCTCCTCTGGCCAGCTGGTCCTGAATCTCCTCTAGAGTCAGCCTAGAGACCAGGTCGTCCACCCGTTGCTCCCATGTCAGGCTGGTATCCCTGTATGGATATCTTCTCCACTCCTCATTACCCGGTGTGTCCTCAACCAGAAAACCACTGACCAGACTCAGCAGTGGAAAATAAACACATCCTAACCACAGACTCGTCATAATTAGAAAGGAAACTTTTTTACTCAATTTGATCCCAACAACTAAAAATACTAAATACTCCCAAGTCGAGAAATACTTCACTCAGTTTAATTTTATCTCAGTGTCATTTGTCATATTTAGAGCAAGTTAAACCATGCAAGGGTTAAATTCTAATTACATTATAACGACTTAATTGGCCGGGTTCAGAAATAAGTCTTATCAGCGACACATCTAATTGGAGTTTTGGTCCATGTCAAGGTCATACTTAAGTTTACAGTTTACAAAGAGATTACAGATAGATCAAGGCACTCATTTACAATTAGTTATTTGTGAATGTTCTCACAGCCTTTATCAGTGGTTCTTAAATGTTTACTCTTCGTAAACCACAATGTAAACTGTTGCATTCTTGACTCGCACGTAAAGAAAAGCTACACGAAACAGAATGAGAATAAAATTGTTGTTAATTTTATTAAAAAGAAATTTTCAACTTTTACTCAGCATAATAGCAAATTTGTAGTTGTGTAACATTTGGGTAAGTAGATGTGTGATATACACATAGATTCTCAATCGGTTCATCGTCAATTGAAATGTTTTATCAACTTATCTAAAATTTGTCCGCAACTCACCATTGAGAACTACTGACACACACGTTAATGGTTCTTCCTCCAAATAACTACTCTTATAAACAAACTAATAAAACGAAAATCCGTTTTTATATTGGTTTTTATTTATCTGATCGCATAAAATACATTGAATCATCAATTCAAAATTCAGTTAATATATTTTAATTAACAAAAAAAAGAAACTGCATAAACATTTATATAATTGGGACGCCGCTTAATTGGGGCAGCCGCTTATTTGGGACAAATCTCAAAGAAACCAAACCAAGAGTAAATGTGTATGTTTATTTGGGACAGCCGCTTAATTGGGACAAAAAGCCTTAGTCCCGATGTGTCCCAAATAAGCGGAATCGACTTATATGGGATTATGTTCTACTCATGTTTCCCGATAAACCAAAGATACTGACTAATAAAAATAAAAAAAATAAAATGGAAATTAAAATGGCTATTTAAACAATATGTTGTAGGAGCCCCCCCCCCTCCTTTTCCAACTACGCCAATAAGTGTTGTTTTTGTTGTTGTTGAAAGAGGGTGTGTCAGTGTGTGTTAATGAAAGATAACATTATTTATTCAGTAATTTGAATAAATATTTCTACAATTTCTAATGTGTTTTTCTTTTTCTACTTATGAAAATCTACAACACGTTAACTGATGGAGAGAAAATGTTCAGGACTCTGTATCTATAACATTCTTTAGCATCTGAGCTTCCCAAAAAATGTATGGGTTTCCATATGTAAAATTATTAGAAAGTATGTAAAAAGTGTACAAATGTTAACTGGTGTAAAAATATTCTAGTTTAGCGAAAAATAAGTGAATTTCCTTTTGGAGTAAGTGTAAATAACCTGGCCACCATAGGGTTAATGGGGGGGGGGATAATACTAAAAGACGTTGCCATATAAAGTTAACTGTAAACTTGAAAAGTGTCCGTTAATACATTGGAAGGAACTGACTTTTTCTGGAAAGGCTGTTGACCTCCGCAGTAAATATTCATCAAACCTTGAGAATTGAAGAAACAAATTTTGAAATTTAAACATAAACTATTCCACTAATAGCATAAACTGTTCCATAATAACATAAACTATCCCCTTAATAACAAAAACTATGCTATTAATAAAAAAAAATATTCCTTTAAACAGGAATTCTACAAACTAAAATAATTTGCTTGCATACGTTTGTTAAAATATACTTATTATTATAATTTTTAAAATATAACTTGCTGTTTCGTGTGTTTTTTTTTACCGTAGGCGCTATGTATTACCTGCTTGAATGACCCACTGGTCATTGTCCCAAAATGCCCAGGATTCCCATGAAACCTTAAAGGTCAGCTGAACCTGGACACCAACCTTGACTTGGACACGGTTAAAGTAGACCAGCTGTCTTTGTGGGACAGGTAAGGACTGGTTTTGCCAAGAAATGTAGCACTGAACTACCTGAACAAATAAAATCATAAATATCAACATTGGTTAGGTTTTCTTTTTGGGTTTTTTTTTTTGTGCACTTCTATAGATTTGTTTGCTCCAATAGTCTGGTGCAAGTCATGGGTTTAGATCTCAATCGGTTGCGTCTCAGACCTCTCTTAGAATACAGAGATTTCTGCAGTGTCGTATTGTATAATGTTATCTCGATACTAAATTTATCTCGATGCTAACTTTATCTCGCTGCTAACTTTATCTCGCTGCTAACTTTATCTCGCTGCTAACTTTATCTCAATGCTAACTTAATCTTGATGCTAACTTTATCTCGATACTAACTTTATCTCGATACTAACTTAATTTGCAAAGTAGAAGACACATCTCTGTAATGAATCGATGAATTGAATCAGTTTCCTGACTTGGTATTTAAATAATTTCTTCAACATAAAATATCACACTTAAAACTTTAAAAAACAAACAAACATCACTTAATTTATTCGTTTGCTTTATACTCATTAAACTGGTAGAGATATCCAACACGAGATTATAACCAAAGCTTGAACTGTTCGCACGTCATGGGTGTGTGTGTGAAGTCCCTGAAAGGATGAAATTAAATCTCTTACATCCTATAGACCACTACTGCAACGGCTTTTATGATGCCCTTATTTCATTTCCATCATAACCGATAGTGTTATGGTCATTGAGCAACCACGGGGGAAATATGCATCGGTCCTGACGGGGAGATCAAATCCGGGACCCTCAGGTCGACAATGTGGGACGGGTGGCCGAGTGGTGTAGATACTCGACCGTCGACCTGAGAGTCCTGGGTTCGATCCTCGGTGAGGCTCATGGACAGTGGCTTACCTAGGGGGGGGGCGGTGGGTGCGGTCCGCACCGGGCGGCACTTGTTATTACTTTTTAGGGGGGGGGCAAAAATGTATAGATTAAATTGAAATACCTAAATGAGAGGGCGGCAAAACCGTCTTCCGCCCTGGGCGGCCGATACCCACCAAATATGGTGCAAAGTCGTCTCACAAGTCCACCCAGCTTTAAATGGGTACCTGACTTAAGTTGGGGAAGTAAAGTCGGCTAGGCGTTGTGCTAACCACACAATCCCTTCATATGCCGAGTTTATAGAAACAGATGAATTCTACGCTTCATCTACCCCGATGGCCCGTTAGGGCTAAGGGAACTTTACTTTTTTTTCAGGTCGACAGTCGAGCGCTTTACATGTTTCCTACCACGTCATCAATGTTGCCATATCATATAATGCCGCGGCTCTCAACTGGTGGTACACAAACCCCAAGGGGTATGGAAAAGGTTGTGCAGGGATAAGCAGCGACATGTAATTTCCGTGCCCTAGTATAGGATTAGAAAGGTAAGCATATTCCATTTTGATCATAAGTATATTTCATTCCCGAACTTGGGTATCAGGGGTACCCGCGAACATACTTTCAGACCCTTTGGTGTAGTCTCAAAAATGGTTGAGAACCTCTTTATCCCATGACGAATCTGTAACCACTATTGGAGTCAAAATCTATAGATCCATTTCAGCATCCCCCACTACAGCTGAGACAACGGTTACCATGGAGATACCACGCTGGGGCTCGAGACCCCTAATAACAATATAGCGCCGCCCATCACAACCAAAGTTTTTACCGGGACACCCATCTCACCTCATCAGTGTAAGTAAACTATATAGCGCGCCCATCACAACCAAAGTTTTTACCGGGACACCCATCTCACCTCATCAGTGTAAGTAAACTATATAGCGCCGCCCATCACAACCAAAGTTTTTACCGGGACACCCATCTCACCTCATCAGTGTAAGTAAACTATATAGCGTCGACCATCACAACCAAAGTTTTACCGGGACACCCATCTCAACTCATCAGTGTAAACTATATAGCGCCGACCATCACAATCAAACAGATACCCATCTCAACTCATCACTGTAAACTATATAGCGCCGACCATAACAACCCATCTCAACTCATCACTGTAAACTATATAGCGCCGACCATAACAACCCATCTCACCTCATCACTGTAAACTATATAGCGCTGCCCATCACAACCAAAGTTTTACCGGGACACCCATCTCACCTCATCAGTGTAAACTATATAGCGCCGACCATAACAACCCATCTCACCTCATCAGTGTAAACTATATAGCGCTGCCCATCACCACCAAAGATTTACCGGGACACCCATCTCACCTCGTCAGAGTCAACGGGACCGTTGTTGGTGAAGAAAACCCCGACTTCGATATCCATCTTCGGTTCTGTGTAGTACACAACAGCCAACAGGTCGTAGGAGAAGTTGCTGTAGGACAACCCATAGCCAAACGGGTACAGAGGGTCAGTCTTAAGGTAGCGGTACGTGCGTCCCTCCATTGAGTAGTTGACCATCGGAGGCAGCTGAAAGAGAACCAAACATTTTTTACTGCTAGATTGTTATTACATCAAGGTTCATTGTTTTACTTTGTATTGAAACTGTTCATACATAGATGACAGAGAGCTAATAGCATAATATCAGTTTTCAGACCCACAAAAAATGGACTCGCAGGGCCGGACTTAGACTTGATAATGCCCAAAGATATCTGAAATATGGGGGCCCTTTATAAGTCCACATATTACATGTCAGTGCCAAATATTTAAGTATTTATGACAATTGCTCACTCTGACAATATTTTTGGGGGGAACCCCCAAGACAGTAAGGGGACCCTAAACTATAGCTTGTGTAGGTTATGCGTAAATCCCGCACTGGGGACTCAGGCAATAAATCAAGACAATTAATCAATATTTGTAATATGTGTCATTATATTTTTATAGCTCATAACTTTCAGCAACACAAACTGAACAGTTTTTTGTAAACGTATTAGTAGAGCTTTATGCAAAACAAAGTGAACAATTTGGAAAACGTCTTTATCTTCTGTTTTTACCTGCCATTCGTATCTGGGCCACGTCATGGGCAGTCTACCAGCAGGGGAGTAGCTACCATTTTTGTTGGTCAATAAGTTGACCAGGGCATCACCTGTGGCCTGAGCTGGAAAGAAACACTCCAGTATGGCATCCACCTGGTCAGATTCATCGGCAAATGTTACATTTAGTGGTCCGGCATTGAACAGAAGTAAAATGACCCTTGCATTACCACCTAAAATATTATAAAATTATAATTCAAGTACGATGCTAGTTTGTTTTCGCTGTTTTTTAGAATATCATGAAACAATGACCGAATAATATACAGGTTCATTAAACTTGCCTGAACAGATGAACTTAACTTAGTGACAGATAGATGAGAACGTGTGTGTTTATTAAGTTACTAGCGATATGAGGACTTGTGTCTATTGAGTTATTCGTGATATGAGGCTACTGGCTTAATAAAGAAAATTATTCAAATTGTTATTTCTTCCCTAAATTATTATGTGATACTTTCAAACTATGATTTCATTGCATATAAACATAATAAGCTAGATGGCTGTTGGGCGAGCTTGTTTGTTTCCTGACGTAGTGCACATGTGTTGTAAGCGAGGGCAATCAAGATGGCGGACGCCAATGTTTGTGTTCATGTTGACTAGTGTACTTTGAAGTATTAAAGTTTTCAAGTTTCTCAGTGAAGTCTTCAGTCTTGTCTTAACAATGGCGGGAAGACATTTTGATGAGTAAAGAGACGGAAGTAAATTATCTTACTATATTTTAAAACATCCATTATCAGGTCTTTCTGGTGACCTGGCAGCTCCAGGTTTGGTCTGTCGTGACCTTCTGACTCAACTGCTATTCCTGTATTTAAATTAAAAAAAAACTTTTTTTTTCCTGGTGAAATCTGTATTTTATTTTCAAATTGATGTAAACATTTTTCTAAAGTAAAGAGCCATTTAACATTTTAAGTGGGACGGACGGCCGAGTGGTGTACATACTCGACTGTCGACCTGAGAGTCCTGGGTTCGATCCTCGGTGAGGCCCATGGAATTTTTCCAGGTGAAATGTGTTGCAAAGTCGTCCCACAAGTCCACCCAGCTTTAAATGGGTTACCTGACTTTAAGTTGGGGGAAGTAAAGGCGGCTGGGCGTTGTGCTAAGCACACAATCCCTTCATATGCCGAGGTTATAGAAACAGATGAATTCTACACTTCATCTGCCCCGAAGGACCGTTATGGGCTAAAAAGGGAACTTTACTTTTTTTAACATTTTAAGCTTCGTGGCTAAACAATGGAAACTGTTGTGAATTTATAAAAGTCATTACATATTTGAAGTCTCACGAATGCCACAAACAATGAATATGAGCAGTAAGCTCACCAATACTATTCACTGTCCCAATCGCGCGCACACACACACATCTTATCAGAGCACACACACATCATATCAGAGCACACACACATCATATCAGAGCACACACACACATCATATCAGAGCACACACACATCATATCAGAGCACAAACACACATCATATCAGAGCACACACACATCATATCAGAGCACACAAACATCATATCAGAACACACACACACATCATATCAGAGCACACACACATCATATCAGAGCACACACACACATCATATCAGAGCACACACACACATCATATCAGAGCACACACACACATCATATCAGAGCACACACACACACCATATCAGAGCACACACACACATCATATCAGAGCACACACACACATCATATCAGAGCACACACACATCATATCAGAGCACACACACATCATATCAGAGCACACACACACACATCATATCAGAGCACACACACATCATATCAGAGCACACACACATCATATCAGAACACACACACACATCTTATCAGAGCACACACACACATCATATCAGAGCACACACACATCATATCAGAGCACACACACACATCATATCAGAGCACACAACCGATTTGATCAGTGGCAAAATAGTATCAGTCACCATTATGTTGGGCGCATCAATTTTTCTTTTTTTTTTTTTAAATTTGCACAGCCAATATTTTTCGCTGCACACATCTTTCGAAAAATTCGAGGGGAAAATCCAATATTAGGTTTTTAAATGCGATTATTAGAAGACAATGAGGAACTTGCCAATAGTTTAAATCTATCCGTGTTTACCTGTGCCGAGGGCGACGAACACCAAGTCCGTGCCAGTCACAACCTGCGGGATAATGGTTGTATCATATGAGGTACAGGGTGTTCCGTCAAGGCAAGCTGAACGATATTTGATTCCAGGAAACAATGCTTGCAAGCCCTGGAGTGGAGTTTTTGTGAAGGCTCCGTCTTGAAGTGGTGAGTAGTCTCCAAATATTTGAGTGTAGTTGTCAGCCATTGGACCTACAATCTAGAAGGAAACGCATTGAAACAAATGGAAAAATTAAATATAAATCAGTCCCTTAAATAGGGGGAAAATATAATGGGAACTAAACAGACATTAATAAGGTACATATACAGGACAGTATGGTGAGAACTAAACAGACATTAATAAGGTACATATAGAGGACAGTATGGTGAGAACTAAACAGACATTAATAAGGTACATATACAGGACAGTATGGTGAGAACTAAACAGTTATTAATAAAGTACATATAAGGACAGTATGATGGGAACTAAACAGACATTAATAAGGTACATATACAGCACAGCATTCAGGGTTTGTTTTTGTACACTATGACTTATCAAAAACGTACAAATACTTTTAAGGATGCACTGGAATCTAAAGTGATCAACTACTGACTGGTGAAAGGCAACAAATAATTTATATACATATATATATATATATATATATATATATATATATATAGAGAGAGAGAGAGAGAGAGAGAGAGAGAGAGAGAGAGAATGTGCCTTTTGTGAGATCCACTACTGGGCCTATATGTTGACAAATTGGTCTTTTTGAGAAATGCACGGTCTTTTTTTGAGGATAGACATGACATATTTGAAGCCAGAAATGCGAATCCTAAGAGCCAGTAAACAACTTACAGCCACACTTTTAAAACTGCCTGGGTTGATGGGCAAAACGTTGTTTAGGTTCTTCAAAAGTACAAATGACTTTGCAGCCGCCTCAATGGCCAGAGCCTGGTGCTCTGGTGTCTCAACGTCATTACTGGACAGTTTAGAATAGGTGTTGTTGTCTGGCGGGTCAAACTCTCCTAACCTCATTCTGGTGTAGAAAAGAGGCTTAACTCTTTCCCGGACAAGTTCTTCTGATAGCTTCCCTTGACTGACTGCATCGACTTTTGAGGGGAAAAAATATTAAACAACTGTTAATGAAAGAATAAAAATACTTTAAAAAAAATAGTTAAGGCGTTATTAGACAGGGATCGAAGTTGGCGGTCCGCCCCGGCAAGCGAGCCATGACGTGCATTTTCATCACTGAAGTGATTTTAACACGGGTTTGGGGCGACAATTTATGTCTGCCTCAGCTTGTCCAATCATCTACCTTATATTTCATGTGACTTCATGGCCATTGTACTATTGGGGAACCCACTACCTTTTCTAGTTCCGATTTCTAACTAGTCCGACTAACCATGGCAACTAGCAACGCGCATCGCTTTCAACCCTGATCGTGGAGGGGGGGGGGGAGGGTGAAGAGTTGAGGGTTTGGTGGGCCCGACTTCACCTCGCTGCTTAAGTCAACCGTGGTTCCTCATTGGTCACTGGATGATGTGAAATGTACAAAACTCACTTCGAAAAAGGCTTCAGTAGCGTTCACCGATAGGTGTTAAGATGGAGATACAGAAGCTCATCATGTCACTCAAAGCCTATCATATCCTAAACTGCATGTCCCATACTATTTTATAACCCCTTTCCTCATACTTACATACAATAATTCCCGTTTACTGAACCTCCCTTTACTATTTTATTAACAGTGTTAATTACTCTCTTTTTTATGCAAGTGGTTGTTAAACTAATTTGTAATTTATGATTCACATGGTACCTTGTTGTCATCTATCTCAGTCTTATTAACGTACATTCGAACTAACCAAGAGATAAGTACATAGTATGATGTAGGTCAGGTGAAAGTTCAAGGTTACAACCAGCCTTCACTAACCAAGAGATAAGTAAACAGGCTGAGGAAGGTTAGGTGAAAGTTCAAGGTTACACCCAGCCTTCACTAACCAAGAGATAAGTAAACAGGCTGAGGAATGTTAGGTGAAAGTTCAAGGTTACACCCAGCCTTCACTAACCAATAGATAAGTAAACAGGCTGAGGAAGGTTAGGTGAAAGTTCAAGGTTACACCCAGCCTTCACACACGCCGCCACTGTGTCCACGCTGTTGTTGAGGTACTTGTGTTTGGTGATGATGTTCTCTATGGCGCCCTCGTCACTCACAACGTAACCAGTGAAGTTCCACTCATTACGTAGAATGTCTGTTAGCAGTTTACTGTTGGCGCAGGCCGGCACGCGGTTGATTCTGTGATATATGGAACATAACAAAAATAAAATGGTTATCAAAGACACTTGAGAAAACATATGAAACGAACAATTCTGGCTCTTCAGATGGCATTGCAACCAGTGGCGCACCCCCCCCCCCAGGCCAAATCATCAATACATTATTAATGCTATTAAGTTACAAAAAAGACGGTTAAACTGTCTTTTTTTATAATGTGAGCCCCCCCCCACTCCCTTCCCAGCATTTTTTGCTGGTTGCCACTGATTGCAACAGATACATATAATTATAATGTTTAGTAATATTTTTATAGATAATATTTTTGTGGCATTAAAAAAAAAGTGTTAGCTTACTTAGCTGCTACTGCTACCTGTTATAATTAATGCTACACTGTTATAATTAAAATTAATGCAACACTGGTATAAGAAATGCTACACTTTTATAATTAATGCTACAATGGCATAATTAATGCTACACTGGTATAAGAAATGCTACACTGTTATAATTAACGCTACACCGGTATAAGAAATGCTACACTGTTATAATTAATGCTACCTGTTATAACTACACATGACACTGTAAGTTCCTGCTCTAACACACTGTCTGAAAGCTGGTAAGAAAGTCATTCGCCAGTCACGTTCAGAAACCTGAAATATATACAAATTGTTCAAGAATAATTTGAGAAATAACTGTTCCATATTTTTACAAAAGCTAAAATTAAGACAACATCAGCTACCATCTTGACATGTGATCGGACAAAAGATTCACCACACAGACAATTTACAGGCCACAGCTTCTTCAGATTTTTATTTATGGTACAAATTGAAAAAAAAATTTGTAAATGCCCTTTTAACGTCTATATTATTACATAGTTTGTGTATCAGGACCTACCAGAGCATTAAAAGACTCCCTGGATACTGGAATATCTTCCGGTCCACCATGAACATCAAAATGCTTGCAGCCGGCTGAAGCTTGTACATATCTAGAGTCATTACCTGTAAAAAATATCCAATGATTTCAACGTGTAAACTTTAGCTAAATATATGGGGAAAAAAATCATAACGTATTTCCATAATTAAGAATACCTTGTAAACCATTAACATAGTTCTCAGCTAGCTTGCCACTCAGGTAAGGATCCTCACCATAAGTTTCCTGAAACATGAATTGAAATTGATAAACATTTGATTATCAGTAAACATTACTTTTCTATGGTTAATTTAAACTATGAGAACAGGAAATGACGTCTTCTCGTTTAAATGTGAACTGCTTCTCCTTCATTTAGTTAAGATTAGGTCATTGATAACCTGAATTCTTCCCCATCGACTGTCTCTGACAATATTGATCACAGGGCTGAAGCAGCTGGCCCCAGTGCGGCTGTCATAATTGCCACTTTTAGCGAAGTCATTATGTTTGCCTCTGACTTCTCTACCAATGGCAGTGGCCACATCACTCAATAGCTGAGGACTAAGGATACGAAATCAAACTCTTTTTTATGAGCATACACAGTCATTTGCTTAATTCAATTAATATAATGTATAAACAAATATTAAAAGATGTTAACAAAAAAATATTGACCATCAGATCCGAGTTAATATTGACGACAACATGAATGTTAAATGGACTGTAATTACATAAAAGGCCAACATATTCACAATGGTGTTTTTACTGTTGAAATTAATTGCATCGTTGATTTTTATTATTAGCTTATGAAGTTTGTTTAAAGATGAGATCTCTAGCCCACAACAATTATTATTAAGGGAGTTTTGTCCCCTGTTCCCCGTCACAGCCAAGACTACAGTGGCCACGTCACAGCCAAGACTACAGTGGCCACATCACAGCCAAGACTACAGTGGTCACGTCACAGCCAAGTCTACAGTGGCCACGTCACAGCCAAGACTACAGTGGTCACGTCACAGCCAAGACTACAGTGGCCACATTACAGCCAAGACTACAGTGGCCACGTCACAGCCAAGACTACAGTGGCCACGTCACAGCCAAGACTACAGTGGTCACGTCACAGCCAAGTCTACAGTGGCCACATCACAGCCAAGACTACAGTGGCCACATCACAGCCAAGACTACAGTGGCCACGTCACAACCAAGACTACAGTGGCCACATCACAGCTAAGACTACAGTGGCCACGTCACAACCAAGACTACAGTGGCCACATCACAGCTAAGACTACAGTGGCCATGAAGAAGAGGCAGCCTTAGCAAAACCGTTGATGCGCGGGGTCCACGGCGAGTGCCAAAATCAGTCCTAGACTAGAAAGAACCGTAACTTTAATGAATCCACACAACGTAACAAAAGGCTTCTATCGCGAGGCACTTGTTGTCACCCCGCCCCTAAGGCCGCTACTGCCATGGAGACAAAACAGATGTACCCGGATGGCTCCGGCATTCAAACTCGTAACCAGCGCCATGCCGACTCTGGCTCACAAACCAATCTCCACCGAATTACCTGTTTGATACTTAGACCAATCCTCAAAATATAATGGACTAATCCATAAAAGATTAATGGAGTAATCTAAAAAAAAAAAAAATGGCGACGGGTGGTCGTGAGATGTATAGCGTTCAACTGTCCACCCAGCTGTTGTGGGGGGGAGGGGGGAGATGCACCTAGGCGTTGTACTAAACACACACACACACAACGCTTTTATATGCTGAGGTTACTAAAACAGATTAACGCTACACTTCATCTGCCCCGATGAGCTCTTAGGGGCTTAAGGGAGTAAAAAAAAAAATTAATTAACTACCGTAACGCACAGAATACAAATGGACTGATCCACACAGTATTAATGGACTAACCCAATAACCATTGGGTGTCATTTCATGGTGTAACCATGGCGTTAGTTGCCTTGGCAATATAAAGAAGGGGAGGGGCAGGTCAATGACGCCTGCTCGCTATGCCCACTTAGACCATAAAAAACCAGGCTGTATGCGGGGGTGTGAAAAGAAGACACTACAATAATCATCCTGATTAGGATATCGTGGCAAAATCTGGCAGCAAAGAAACGCAAGTAGACGTCCCTCTAAATGCAGAAGAAATGAAAAGCTGTATAAATGAACAAATCCAACAAAAATGGATGAATAATCTCCCAGATCATGACAAAAACGACCCCTATTATAATCTTCCCAGACAAGCTCAAAATATTATCTTCAGACTCAGAACTGGGCACAACAGACTAAGACAACACATGTTCCGAAGGCTAGGCATTGGAAACAGTGAGGACTGCCCATGTGGGATGTCTCCAGAGAATGCAGAACATGTTCTCCAAACATGCCCTTTACATGACACAGCTCGCAACAGGTTCTGGCCACAGATGACCTCCTTCAATCAAAAACTTTATGGGAGCGAGACGGACCTGGATGTCACCGTGCAGTTCATCATAACTATAGGCATGGTCGTTTGAAATCCTCCATAATCATATATCGAGAACAAAGAAAGAAGAAGAAGGATATCATGGCACTAGCAGTGCGACTGCAGCGACAGCCCCCAGACCCGGCGCCTGACGTGGGTCCCTCGCGTTTGGAGATTTGTTTCCATCATCTAGCAGTGCAGCTTACACTTTATTCAACGACAAGAATTACCGTAGCGCTGTAGGATCTTTTTAATTACGATATGGTATTTTTAATAGGGCTGGAGGGATGGGGGGGGATGCATGATTATGATGATGCCGATTCCATGTATTATATATTATTAAAAAAAAAAATAATTACTTTAAAGAGCAGCATCTCTTTCAATTCATCATGATAAAGTGAAGACAAAAGTACTAGGATAATATAAAAAATGGCTAATTGAGAGTGGAACAAAACTAGATGAAGAGCAGCGATCAGTTGTTTTCGAACAAAACTAGATGAAGAGCAGCGATCGGTTGTTTTCGAACAAAACTAGATGAAGAGCAGCGATCAGTTGTTTTCGAACAAAACTAGATGAAGAGCAGAGATCAGTTTGTTTTCGAACAAAACTAGATGAAGAGCAGCGATCAGTTGTTTTCGAACTAAACTGGATGAAGAGCAGCGATCAATTGTTTTCGAACAAAACTAGATAAAGAGCAGCGATCAGTTTGTTTTCGTTTGTTTCTTACGTTATTTCATTCCTAAATCTTGTTCAACTGAATATGGTGTGGTTCTGTTTAATGTTGGTTACTTCTTTTTTTTTAATCCGTAATAAATCTCTCATCGACCTCATGCGTACCCCGCCCCCTGCCGGGGTATAGCCTACAATTGATGGCTCTGGGCCTGGTGCAGCCCCGTAGCGTGAAAATTCTACAGCAGGGGCCAGGCATTCTACAGCAGGGGCCAGGCAATAGCAGGGGGGCCAGGTAATACATTTTACTAAGTAGAA
The DNA here is from genome assembly GCA_021962125.1 of Bulinus truncatus. Taxonomy (NCBI): domain Eukaryota; kingdom Metazoa; phylum Mollusca; class Gastropoda; family Planorbidae; genus Bulinus; species Bulinus truncatus. Next base: position 871,397 of record JAGDYQ010000199.1, on the reverse strand, counting down.
CAAATAAGCAAAGGGGGCTAGACAAAACGCAGGGGGGTGGCCCACTTGCCCACCCCCTTCCGGGCCTGGCCCGGTGTACTTCTGATACCGCATCTGTATAAATGAAAAAGTTTCAAAAGAATACCTTTAACCAAATTAAATTAAATATAAACAATCTAAAATATTATTAAGCTCACCTAAACGAGGCAGCTAGTCCAATGGCTTGTGGGAATGCTGTGGCGTTTCCAGGTGCTCTTGCGTCACCACGTAAACATTCTGTATCCCAGTTGTAGGGCTTAATACCTGACGTATGTATAGTTTAAGTTTAAATGTAAGATACTCGGTGATGACATGGCTGTTGTGTGAAAACTTCGGATTGCGGTTGTCTAGATGCCTTTCGTGTTGTATGAGGTTATCCCTGCTTATAGAGGGAGAGTATTGGGTTAGCCAGGACCGTCCTTATGGACAGGGAAATACTAGGCACTTACATATAGGGCTCCCTGTCAGAAACGTTTGGATTCTGATGGGCCGGACATATATTAGTGGAATCATCAAATGTACAATTGCATGAGGCCATGAGAACCACAGGAATATTTTCAAGTCACTGTGAAACTCTTCCAGCTTTAAATGGGTACCTGTCCTAGGTGGGGAAAGTAAAGGCGGCTGGGCGTTGTGCAAGCCACACAACCCCGAAGTATGTCGTGGTTATAGAAACATGAATTCTACATTTCATCTTCTATAGACCTTGATGGCTAACGGAACTTTATTTTTTACAGTCGGTCACAAACAGGATAACCATATTGAATTTTAGAATAAGATATGAGATAATATAAAATGGTTAAAAAAATATGTGATAACATGGCTATCTTAGATTTTTCATTTAAGTCAGAAAAAAAAATGAAATAGTCCAGACCTAGTCTAGGAATAGCTGGAGCCGGACCTCCGTAGACACCAGCACCTCCTCTAGCCATCTGGAGCTGAATCTCATCCAACGTTAGTCTAGAGACTAAATCGTCTACTCGTACATCCCAAGGTAGACTGGTATTTTGAAATGGGAAACTGTTCAACTTTAACTCCTTTGATTGAAACAAAATTATTGACTGATCTCCATCTGTTTTTACAATCCAGTGAATACAAACAGCTAATACATATGCCAGCTTTTTGCTTCTTTCCAAACTAAGAAACATTTCTTAACTTTAATGCAAAGGACAAGTAGGTTAGCTGTTTTCAGTAATAACGATATGGTAAATAAAGAGCCAACAGATATTTTAAACTTAACCAAACAAGAAAACTTCTGCACTTGTGAATATAATCAGAAGTAACTGATAAATTCTTCACGCTCTTTATCTACAAGGTTTTCATTACACAGACCAGTGGCAAAGAAACGTCTGATTGTTATTAAAAACATTAATCAAAACTCCATTGTCAAAAAAAAAAGAAAGTACTGTTAGTTCAGGTCGAACATTTTGATAATCAAGTTGCCAATTACAAAACAAATTTAATTAAAACTTGTAAATAGTAATCCAGAGTGAATTTTATATCAGAATCTTTTTTCAAGAATACAAATTTTCAAATGGTTTCATTTAAACTGTCTACCAGTTGTTTTATAATAATATTTTCCTGTCATTTAGTGCAGACATGTTCCAGTTATTGACCATGCAAGTACAGTACCCAAGTTTCATGATATGAGTACAAGTACCCAAGTTTCATAATATGAGTACAAGTACCCTTCTCATGATATGAGTACAAGTACCCATGTTTCATGATATGAGTACAAGTACCCATGTTTCATGATATGAGTACAAGTACCCATGTTTCATGATATGAGTACAAGTACCCATGTTTCATGATATGAGTACAAGTACCCAAGTTTCATGATATGACTACAAGTACCCAAGTTTCATGATAGTAAATTTACCAAAGTTTCATGATAGTAAAAGTACCCAAGAAAATCTACTTGAGTACAGGAACTTGAAAAAAAAACAAGTACTAAGTACTCTATCTCTGTAATTTACGACATTGAAACTTTTATTTTTGAGGTAAAAATGTTATTCCTCCTCCCCCGCCCCCCCCCCCACTCATTCTTTTCAGTCCTAGACATGAAATAAACAGTTGGTGTCATAGGTTCGTTTCTCTGTATGTTGCTGACATAAATATTAATGGCTGTAGATTTTGATCCTTTTTTTTATTTTTTTGTTATGGATTAGGCTGGCTGGATGGGGCTTTGGAAGTGATCCGGATCTTCATAATGCAGCATGACCTGCATCTGCATGATGGGGTTTGCAGGGTCCCGGCTAGTCCCAGTCATCAGCCTATGCCTGCCCCCCCCCGGGCGACTCCATGGCCATCGCACTAATGGTAGGGATGAAGGACAGTGCAAAATGTCCCATAAGAGGTTAATAGGACCACAGAGACAAAGATCTCACGCTTTCAGGGACTTGTGATTGAAAAAAACAACAGAGATATGAATTTTCCAAATGAGTTCTTTGTATTCAGTCTCAAGAAAACAACCAATGGGCTTTCTTTGTCACATGATGGACTGTAACCATAGTAACCATTCGTGGAACATCTTACGCACAAAGTCTACAATTTTAAACACACATATCATAGATATCTTTGAACTATTTATAGTTTTCATAAGTAAAACAGATTGTAGAATGAAGGTTAAATTGTCAATACATACTTTGGGAATGATTAAATGCACAGTTCAAGATAAAACCAGCCTGTTATGTGGGCTTTGAATTCATATTAGTAGCATTTATTTTAATATATAACAGAACATTCGTGAAATAATTGTTTCACTTTTATTAGTTTTTGTTTTTTCCCTTTTAAATTTCCTTCATCAAAAATGAAGATGTTTGACAAAGCTACCTTTCTTTCAAATTCTCACAGGGCCAGTAACTCTAATTTGTGTTGATTTTTCAAAGTTTAATGAATTTACCTTCTACACTTGCTACTATATAAACTGCAACACATGTTCATAAAATGAATAAATAAAATAAGCAGGTCTTTTTTTTAATCTAAATGAACTAATTTTATCAAATTTCAAAGGCTGTCAGTTCAAATGCTTGACTCATTAAAGATAATGTTATCACTATGGCTCTGTTGGGGTCAAATAATGTAACCTGCATCAACCGTAAATTGATAATTCAGCAACTTTTAAAATTTGGCTTAGTTATCAAAATAAAAATTTCCAGACAGTTTAAACATCTGAGTGTTATAAACTGCTATGGAGGGGGGGGGGGGGTGCGCCGGTCTCCCAATGCCTAGGTAGAATCTCAATCCATTTTTGTAAGCTACCACATCAGTAGTATAAACAAGACTTATTTTTTGTATATTATCACTAAATTGACAAGCAATGCTGAGACAATTTATAAAAATCAATTTTATTTATTTAAGTTATAAAAAGCATTTATAAATTGTACATAAGTTATTTTTATTCATCAAGGAATGCAAGTCAATTATTGTGCAACGTACACACACACAAAATTCATAGGCACAAAAAAAAAAAAGTGACATTGTTAAATAAGTTTTGAAATGTACGCGGAAACATCACAGTGAAAGACTTGGTCATCTTTTAAAACAAAATGGTTGATTGACCCAATTGAAGAATAAATCATTAAGATAATTATTGAATGCATCAGCCGAGGGAAAACACAAACTTACATTGCAAGAGCAGGACTGAAAACCAAAAGGTCCAGGGTTCAAGCCCTGGAGAGTGCCATGACTTTAGTCTGGTCCAATCGATGTCACTAAGTCCACGCAGCTTACAGATGGACACACAAACATTTGTTTGGGACATTTAAAGGCAGCTGGGCATTGTGCTAGTTACATAGTTCAATAGAATAGTTGTGGCTAGTGAACCAGGTGAATTCTACTTCATCTGACAGCAGTGGTCTATAAAAGCTTTAAAACTGAATCTTTTTTACTTACACTGCAAGAATTAGCAAACCATTTCTTGTGAAACAAAAAAAAAAATAAACTACACAGGAAATCATCAAGTAAGTAATGTGAAATATAAGTCATTGAGATAGCTTAATCTTCTGCAGAAAATATATTGGTATTATGTCAAGCCTAATTGTTCTAAGTATATTGGTATTCTGTCAAGCCTAATTGTTATAAATATGAGTGATTTCTTTAATCGATGTCCTTTGCATTCAAAATTCTTAATTAATTATGATTGTGACAATGTATTTATAATAGATAGGATTGGGCTGAGCAAAATAAAGAAAATGAGCATGCAGCTGTCAATGATCAGTGGAGTAATGTCTCTTTATGACAAGTTTATTCTGAGGTCTTTTATATTTTTCTTCTACATCGATGCCTGGCATTAGATCATTCAATGTTTGTCAAAGATAAATATAAATGCATACAAAGTCATCAGTTGTAAGTGGGCTGATATCCCGAAAAATTTGATACATGTATAAAATAAATTGCAGTGAAAAAGTTTTCAAAAAGTTCCTGTATTTGTCAGATACAACTATGATGTGTAAACAAGAACATAATTATGAATCTCAATTTCTCCTATAAATAAACCTCTTATGCTTGGATGCAGTAATTTTGTTTGGAAATGTGGTAAACAAAAGCATTGTCATAGTAAAGGACATTATAAAATAATACTGTATAACAAATTACAAAAGTTACAATTAAAAAAATAGAACATGATGCCACATTTTCCCAATTTTTTTCACAGGGCAGTAAACATAATGAATGATAACGCGATGCCCAACTTCACGAAGATTCTCCATTAAAAGAAGTGAATTTGCCCTTGATAGTTACTTAGTACAGAAAGATTACCAGATGGCAGCCAAGAAACAATGACAAGAAACTCTTAAAACAAATTAGAGAAAGGACCAATTGCCCATGATCATTTTCTTTCTAAGAAATATTGCCTACATTTTTTTTTTAATTTTACATTAAATTTGTTAGGTTGTTTTTTCTTAAATTTAATACATCAAGAAATATGATTCTTAGCATTTTGTCATGTAAATGACCGGATCTAAATGTGAAGAACTATTACTACATTTTGAATAGATTATTTTTCTATTTCATTGATTTCAATGTTTCAGGTCACTATCCTTTCAGGTAAAAAAAATCGAGCTCTGGAACAAATTAAGTTTGTGACCCGATGTATCACTGTATTCCCTTCTATTGTGAAAATAAAATTTAAAAAACTATTCTTCTCAAAAAAAAAAGATTTTAAATTGCACATAAAGGCACATAAAACAAAAAATAAAGTACCATTGGACTGTTCACAATTTGTTCATATGTACAGTGCTGTATATCTGGAATGTATCTGAAACAATATTTGATGGGACAGATTTTTTTTGAAATGGCTGCTGTCCCCCACAATAAAGGTTCATCGTACCTGTTGAGAATAATCAAGAGTTTAACCCGAAATAAAACTTTCATCTTTATTTTAAAGGTATTTGTGCCTTGAAAAATTTAATGAATTTTGTTGTTTTTTTCTTTAAATCAAAAAAGTTCAATGTTGAAAAAAAAAATTATTATATAATTAATAATGGTTTTTACAGTTGAATCAATTAGTATAAGAAACAAAAACATGGATGAAAAATGCAAACTAAAATTAAAGTCAAGTCATAATGCTATTAAATTTTCATGACTTTCAAAATACTGTATTAGAATTTTTACTTATGATTATTTCAATATTTACATACACATCAGAAGCGTACTGATCTCAAGTCATTTGATTTGAAACGAAACTATTGCACTATTTGCAGTTTTAATTTTGATTACCTGCTTGAATGACCCACTGGTCATTGTCCCAAAATGTCCAGGATTCCCAGGTCACAGTGAACACCAGCTGAACCTGGACACCAGCCTTGACATGGACACGGTTGAAGTATGCCAACTGTCTTTGTGGGACAGGTAAAGACTGGTTCTGCCAAGAAATGTAACACTGTACTACCTAAGAGAAAAGGATGCAAATTCATTCGTACATTTCAAAACTAAAAATGATGAGGTATATTCTTATAGGAAGTTCATTTACTCACACAAAAAAAGTATTTATTGTACATTTCATGTATTGTTCCCTTTAAAAATAATGAATGTCTAAGTTTGTATCAATATTACTGATATTAAAATAAACTTCACAACAGATCACATTAGAAAAAATACCTTGAATTTTTCTAAGACAACGAAAATCCTTATCTTTTTTTTTTTCATTGTTTCCCTGTTACATGTTTATTTTTTTACTTTTTATTTTTTACTTTTAGGAAAAAAATTCAGTTAAGTTTTAATGGAAAAATTAGGCTAACATCTGTCTGTGAGAATCTTTACCTCATCAGCGTCCACTGGGCCTTTGTTTGTAAAAGAGAGAGCAACTTCAAGATCCCTCTTGGGTTCTTTATGTGCACTAACCACAAGTGAGTCGTAGGAAAAATTTGAGTAAGACAGTCCATAGCCAAATGGGTAGAGAGGATCGGTTAACAGGTAGCGATATGTACGTCCCTCCATTGAATAGTTGACCATTGGAGGGAGCTGTGACAGTAATCATCAAAGTAATTTAGAAAAACAAACATTGTTTTTCTTTTAAAATTAAATACCGTATTTCCCCATGTATAAGCCACCCCTTTTTTCCAAAATTTTCAAGCCCAAAAAGTAGGGGGGGGGGGGTGGAGTGTATGAGTGATTAATATGAATCTTGAAGTTTATTTATTTGTAACTTTTCTTTCTTTATAACCTGTTTCTGTAATAAAATATTTTTTTCAAAAATTCACAGTCCAAAAATTGAGGGGGGGGTTGGGTGGCTTATACAAAGGGGGTGCTTATACATGAGGAAATACTGTAATATTTTCAGACTTTAAAAATAATTATTGCCATAGGTATAATTCAAAAAACAAAAAAAGGTAACACCAAGCTTCATCATTAAGACCAACTATAAAAATAATGAAAAAAGCAAAAAAAAAAAAATTGGTTAAATTAATCATGGGGCCTCTGCTGAAATAGAATTAATATTTTTTTTCCATTAAGATTACCTGCCAGTCGTATCTAGGCCAAGTTATGGGCAGTCTACCAGCAGGGGAGTAGCTACCATCTTTGTTGGTCAATACGTTGACCAGGGCATCACCAGTGGCCTGAGCTGGATAGAAACATTCCAGGATGGCACCAACCTGGTCAGACTCGTCAGCAAATGTCACGTTGAGCGGGCCAGCATTGAAAAGTAGAAGAACAACTCTAGCACCGCCACCTATGGAACAGAATCATTTCTATGAATTTCTATCTTAAAAATACACAAATTATTGAAAAAAAAATGTAGAATGTGACCAGCAAAAGCGAACAAACTGTAAATTTAAAATAGCGATGTATCAAGACATACTGTTTTTCAAGACTTCTAAAACAAGATCCTTTTGATGCCCTGGTAAGTTAAGGTTTGATCTGTCTGTATTTTCAGTCTCAAGTGCAACACCTGGGTTGTAATTGACAGTCAACAAAAATATTGAAATTAAAGCAGAAAGATTTTTTCAGAAAAAATATACTTATAGTTCTCATTTGTAGTTTACCCCAAGTATTATAAAATGTATGCTCAAGAGTAATATCATACATAACAATTTAAATTGGACAATAAGTGTTTGATTTATTCGTGAAATTAAATTTATATTAAGAATTTTAAAAAGCACACATAAATAAGTCAGACAGAAGACTTTCATAGTCATAATGATAGAACAAATGAAAGCCATACCTAGGCCAAGAGCTACAAAGACAAGATCTGATCCATTGACAACTTTGGGAATAAACTTTGGCTGGTAAGATTTACACGGGGTTCCATCCAAACAGACTGGGTGGTATTTAATGCCTGGATAAAGATCTCGAAGACCTTCTAACGGGGTCTTTGTAAAACTGCGATCTTGATAAGGGGTGTAGTCTCCAAATATCTGGGCATAATTGTTGGCCATAGGACCCACGATCTATTGAGAAATATACTTTCAAGAATATACTTTCAAGAATATACTTTCAAGGATATACTTTCAAGGATATACTTTCAAGGATATACTTTCAAGGATATACTTTCAAGAATATACTTTCAAGAATATACTTTCAAGAAATATACTTTCAAGAATATACTTTCAAGAATATACTTTCAAATATATACTTGCAAGAATATACTTTCAGGAATATACTTGCAAGAATATACTTTCAAGAATATACTTGCAAGAATAGTTATTCAATATTTTGATGATTTCCAAATAATAATAGTAGAATAATATTTTTTGACAAATATATAAAAAATGCAAATAACAAATGTTATTTCCATAAATAATTGCTGAAAAACTAGTCATTTAGATTGTGCATCTGTATAGATGAGACATGTAAGCATCAAAATCTGTAGGCAAAACTTTAAAGCTTAAAAAATTTGGAAGAGAAAGTTTATTAGTATGATACAGAGCAACAAAGCAAAAAACTTAGAAATAATGCACCTAAAAGTTCCTAAACTTCAACGATAAATGTGTATATTTATGTAGTCATACCCCTACTCAAAGAGGATTATATGTTGGAACTTATTACAGTGCAAAGCAAAACAGCACCAAACAGGACAATACCATGTATATAATGAGCCAGTTTTTTGTATATTTTTTTAATTACTTTAATTCACTAAATTTTATAAATTGACCTTGGTGCAACTCTTTAAAGTGTTTTCACTACACAGCCACAGCCACAGCTCTCATCGAACTAATGGCCACCCCTGATGAACAGTGAATAATGACTTCTTTTATTATTAAGACTTTTCGTTCAAACAAGAATTATTTATGACGATTAAACATTTTTGAATGATTAGGTTGATGTGGAAAGCTATCCGTTATTTTTGTCTGCTTCTTAAGTTGTTTTCCTCTGCGTGCACCCAAGAACTTGCATCTATTTTAAAACAAAGCAAAGTTCTATTTCTTTATGTTTTACTTTTTTTTTTTATCTTTGCGGGAATAGCGTTAAGCAGGGTTTGGCTTTATTTAAAAAAGTATTTTCTAATAGAGAAAAAAAAATATTTTGAATCAAAATGAGTTAAAAATGAAAATAGAACATTCATTGTAACTACTCACTGCAATAGATTTGTAGGCATTTTCTTTAAGGGGAAGAAGGTTGTTTTGATTCTTCAGCAGGACAAATGACTTGGCAGCAGCCTCAGTGGCAAGTGCCTGGTGCTCTGGTGTTTCGACATCCTTGCTAGACAATTTGGCATAGGGGTTGTTGTCAGGCGGATCAAACTCTCCTAGCCTCATTCTGGTATAAAACAAGGGTTTAACTCTTTCTCTGACAAGATCCTCAGACAGCTTCCCTTGATTAACTGCATCAACTGATTGGGAGGGGGGGGCAACAAATAAGTAGAAAAGGAAATAAAAGCTGATAAATTAATTATCAATACCTTTTTTTTAAATAAATTAAAATTTGTATACATAAAGTAATTCAACTAACCAATTGATAAATAAACAGGTTGGGGTAGGTTAGGTGAAAGTTCAAGGTTACAGCCTGCCTTCACACACGCAGCAACTGTGTCCACACTGTTGTTTAAGTAGTGATGTCTAGTGATAATGTTCTCTATGGCTTGCTCATCGCTAACAACATAACCAGTAAAGTTCCACTCATTACGTAGAATGTCTGTTAGCAATTTACTGTTGGCACATGCTGGAATTCCGTTAATTCTGCAATTAGTGAAAGACAGAAAAAAAATCTAAGTCACCTCAGCAGACTAATAAATGAAGGTCTAGTGGTGGAATATTTAATGGGCTTTTTTTTTCATTCAGTTCATGAATAACAATTCAGCTGGTCCAACTTTGAATTAGTTTAAATAAATTATAATTTTAAACAGAGACCTGTTGTAGCTGCACATGACACTAAATGTCCCAGCTCTGACACACTGTCTAAACGCTGGTAAAAATGTCATTCGCCAGTCTCGTTCTGAAACCTATAATTTAGAAAAAAAAAAAAAAAAGGTTTCTGATTGGTAAAACAATACAAGAATGCATGGAATGTGTCCCACTGCAAAACAACGGTAGGCACTCGTAGATGAGGACTGGATACGACGGAATAGTTCAAGAAAAATTAGGAATAAATAACACAATTAGCTTGTAATAGAGTAGATTATTAGATAGTATACACATTTACCAGCAGGAGTGGGGAGGAGAAGAATATGAAATATGAAATTGAAAACAAATAATAAAAATAATAAGGTTAGGCATTATTAAGAATGGGATGGAATGGTAGAGAGGTAGAGCGCTAGATTACCTATCAGTTTGGGTTTTTGTTGGGTTCCATAGATGTTCCTAAGTCCACCCAGCTTACCAGTGGCTACCTGACATTTGCTGGGGAAAGTATGGGTGGCAGGGCATTGTACTAGCTACACAATCCCATAGAATAACCATGATTACAGAAACAGGTGTACTATGCTTATCTGATGATAGGGCAGTGTGATAACTGTTTGATTGTCGAACTGAGGATCATGGGTTCAATCTCCGATGTGGACCTATTGATATGTCATGTCATGGTGCATGTTCCTCTATATCTCCTGTGGTGCCTCGATGGCCAGTACACTATCAGCAATGGTGGAGATTAAAGAAGGAAGGGCACCATGAAAAACAGTCCCATTCGTAGTTTTTAAGATAAAAGAGATCTCATCAAATCCTTACGGGAACATGACGCACACACACTTAATCTGACCCTGTTGATCTGTATAGGCTTATTATAAAGGAATCTCTAATATTTTTTTTTATTAAAAATCGTTTTGTTGTTGTTTTCTTGTCATATATTATGTATATTTTCATTCATTAATTAAGGGAAAAAAAAAAACACAGACTACCAGCAAGTTACAAAAACTTATTCCAACAAACAATTTCTTGAAAAAATTCTCTCACCAAGGCATTAAATGTTTCTCTTGGTACTGGGATATCTTCCGGCCCAGCATGGACATCAAAATGTTTGCATCCACCAGAAGCCTGGACATATCTTGAATCATTGCCTTGGTGTTAAGAAAAATAAACATTAAGTAGTGATATAATTACAGCTTTTTTTCTGTCATTTTTTATATATATTAAACAATTGTATATCATTAGCTTAATACATGTATTTCAATCGTTATACATGTATAACCAATAGATATTCTGATAACATTTTAATGTGTTTTAAACATATACTCCTGATGCCTAATGCAAAGGAAAATGAACTACACTAATTTTATCAATTCAAAAATTACATTATATTCAATTTATTTCTGGAAAAAAAAATGTTTAAATATATTAATTTAATAAGCATAATATAATAACAAAATGTAAAACAAAAGGGTAAATGTCTCAAATCCAGTAACTTCAGATTTTATAACATCTCTGAGAGAGACATGCTATTTCCAGACTTCATCAGCTACTAATTATATTTATCAATCATTTAAATCCTGAAATTCCTACTGTACCACATTTAGAAATAGCTTATTAGTCTTAAAAATGAATCCTATCTAATAGACAGCTTCTCGATCTGCCAGTAATAAAGTTGAGATAGGAATATAAATGGGAATGAGTGTGCACTGGAGAATATTATTTTTAATTTGTTTCATCCTGTTGTGCTTTGGTTTAATATTTGTTTATTTAAAATTTCTATTTTTGTTCAAAATGTAGTTGTTTTTATGTTGAGATTTTCACAGCAAGTAAAATGTAGCAGAAGATTTGTAATTGCCATATGGCGGAAGATCATGATGCTAAGAAACTGATTAGCAGAGCATATAGCAAAATAAGAAATATTTTTGATTTCAGATGTCAAACAATAAAAATCATAAGCTAATTATAAGAAGTGTGTTTTAAACCATACAAAAAAAAATGTTATAAAGTTTTCAATTTACCTTGCAAACCTGTGATAAAGCTCTCAGCAAGTTTACCACTCATATATGGATCTTCACCATATGTTTCCTAAATGTTGGTAGAAAAATTTTAAATAACAATGCTATAAAGCTTAACGCTAATTACCTAAATTATTTTTTGGATTATCTCATAACAGCATACCTGGAGCCTTCCCCAACGACCATCTCTAGCTATGTTAATAACTGGACTAAAACAACTGGCCCCTGTGTGGCTACCAAAGACTCCTCTTCTTACATAATCATTATGTTTTCCTCGTACTTCTCTCCCTGCAGCAGTGGCCACATTGTATAAAAGCTGAGGACTATTTTTAAAATGAAAAACAATTTACCAAATGTCACTTTTTTTTTAAAAAAAAAAGAAACATTCAAGTCAAGTTATGAAAAGCGACATAAAACTAATAAATCTTTTTTTATCTCCAAATAATAGAGCGAAAAAAATTAAAAATTGAGTAGCCAGAAAAGAAAAACATACCTAAAAGATGCAGCTAATCCGATTGCCTGTGGAAATGCTGTGGCATTCTCTGCTGTTTCAACATCCCCACGCAAACATTCTGTATCCCAATTATAGGGGCCAATACCTAGTAAAGGAGCAATGATTTTTAACAAAGATTACACATCTCGAAAAAAAAAAAAAGAGAAGAGCAATACAAATATCTCATATTGATACTCTAGACCCGTGATTTTCAAAGTGGGTGATATCATCCTCTTGGGGGTGATCAAACTATATGGGGGAGGGGGGTGTTTCCTTTCTCCCATGGCCACCCTGGGGAAAATAATAACACTTTCCTTAAAAACTTTGGTCATTGTACACACCCTGTGATTGTAGGGCAAACATAGAAGAAATGAACTATCACCATAGAACCAAGCTAACATAAATTAACTACAAGTAACATAAATTAAAGGGTTGTTATTCTTGAATATCAAACGTCTTACAAACATGTATAGTTAACCCTGCTCAAATGTTCATATAGTAATAAGTCCTATTAAAATATACATTTGCACAATTCAAAATTAATTTTTGATATATTTTGCCAGAATGATGAACATTTGTTTTGGTATACAAATGTATGTGCTTCATTAGCCTTATTTTAAATGCTCCTTTCTTAGTTTATTCCTTACAATTTTGATTAAAATTAACTTAAACATTGTATATTGATTCACTTTTTTATACTGTTAAAAATTTAATCAGTCTCTTTTAGTTTATTATTAGTCTTGTGTTGTAATCTATGTAATATGATGTATACCAACTAGAAGAGCTGGGAATTTCCACATAGCCACTTATAAATGCTAATGACAAAAATTGTCTTTAGTCTCCAAGCACAGTTCACCCACTACAAAAATGTAGAGTACACTCCTGCATTAGGCATTTGTTATAAACCAATCTATCTGACTGAAAATGCTTTTTCCTTTTTAATGTCCAAGTTTGGTAACTGTTGGTTGAATGATGCAGATTTCTATGGACCACAACAAATTATAGCCACATAAATACATACATTATTTGATTTTTATATGGACTCAAGAAGGCTTCATTAGTAGCTACAAGATATCCCTGTCATTGTTAACTCCTATAAACTTTGTGAAAATTAAAAATAGTCAAACAATTCTCATCCCTGATCTGTTTGTCTACCCCACCCCCTTTCCTATTATGTTTTCTCTCCCCCAACACCCTTGTTACTCTCCTTACCAATTATACCAGTGGGCAGTTAAAACATGTTACTGTGATGGAAGTGTTGTAATTTTTATAAAATGAATTTTTTTTTAATGCTCTTCTCTTCTTTACTTGTACAAACACATACTGAAATCCACACACTCATGGTCAGTGATCAGTACAGTCTCCACCCCTTTCACTTTCCTTACCATTCATACTGGTGGGCAGTCAATCAAAATTACAGTGTCTTAAGTGTATTTTTATAAATAGAGATTTCTTTGTCTGTGCACATGTGCAATGATTGAAGCTTCACCGTAGATTTTCACATTTAAAAAATTCATCATAATCTTAACAAAAACTTACTTATTCCACTTTCACTTATTTCATGTTATGCTTGAAATAATTCAAGCATGCAGAGTAAGAATGTCTCAGACCAAAGTTCACCTTAAATTATTAGAATATGACTCTCTATTTGATTTTAAAACTCAAAAACAGCTAAATCCTAACATAATAAGAAAGACCATTATAATGGTCATCAAGGAGTGGCATACCTATTTTGGTAACTGATGGTTTCACGATGTGGGTTTATACAGGCCCTATACAAACATAGTTTTATTTGTATTTATACAAATTACATTGTATTATTTACTTTTTGAGAAAGAATAGCAATAAATTTCAAATAACACAATTTTAAGAAAAGTTTCAGAAATCTAACCGAGTCTGGGTATTGCTGGAGCTGGCCCTCCATATTCGCCAGCTCCTCCTCTTGCCATCTGCAACTGAATTTCATCCAAAGTTAATCTTGAAACAAGATCATCTACCCTGACATTCCATGGTAAACTGGTGTTTTGAAAGGGGAAAATATCTGTCTGCACAGCATGATATTTAGGCACAAAGTAGAGAACTGACTTTGATCCCTCAACAAAAGCTAGCAGTAATATCAAAGTGCAGGCAACAAATGCATACACTAATATTTTGGGGTAAACTGTTCTCATTTTCTAAAGGATAAAAAAATATTTAGAAGTATAATGCATAATGATAAGTTATACAGACATATATGCCTACTCTAACTGTTCTTTTCGTGGTATGGTTTATTCAGAAAAAATAAAAAAAAAAAAAAAAATATAAAAACAGAAAATAAAAATAAAACTAAAAATCCTGGGTAAAAAACACTATTTTTAATATCCCTGCCAAAAATAGACCTTTAATACTTGTTACCGTTTTTACAAATAAAAAGAAATTAACACTTTAAAATGTATTTTAATTTCAAACTTCTATGAACTCTATCAACTCCGTATTTTTTTTTAGGGCTCCGTCTATAGATATTGCGCATGCGCGACTAGACGTGCGACTAGACGGACTCCGTATTATTTTTTTTCTGGATCCGGCTATAGATATTGCGCCAAACCCTATTCCTAACTCTAACCCTATTCCTAACCCAAGCCTAAGCCTAGCCCTAACCCAAGCCCTAGCCCCAAAAAACAAAAAATATGCAATAATATGCAGTCCGAGTCCGTCAAGTCGCTCATGCGCACATCTATTGCTGGTCGGCAGAAAAAAAAAATTATTATTCCAGTTTGCTGGTCGAGTAACAATAGCGAACCTAGTTTATATAACTTATCTATAATACAAAAAATCCTTTTTGTTTTTTTTTGTAGTTTTTTTTTAATTTTTTTTTACGCCACCATTGCCAGCATGATAGGGTGTAGCGAGCCTACCACACCAGCATTGTTGGTGGTGCTGCTGCACGTCTGCCAACCCTACAGAGCGGCGGGGTGAGTGTGCCCGCTATCATCTGCCAGGACCAGACCAGCAGGGTGTGTGTACTGCTGATCGGCCGGAATGGCAAGGCAAGGGGTTTTTCCTGCCACTCGGACAGAGGGGAGAGTGTAACGTGCTTGTACCCTCAGCCCGAAATGGCAGGCTGCGCAGGTGTGCTTGAGTGGGACAGAGTGAAAGGGTGTTGTGTGCCGACCAGTCTCCACCGCCAGCTGTGAATACTGCGGTCTCGGATAGTCCTCATTGACCACAGTACCACCACCCTCGCAAGTAATGGTTTTTTTTCCTGACTAGAGAACCCCTATGATCTATCCCCCCGTGGATCATGGTATGTCTCTCAGACCAGGAAGGAGAGTTCAAAATGTATTAAGATACTCTCCAAACAAATTCTTCTTTGTCACACAAGATGGCCGCCGCATTTACTGTATATTGTACATTCTGTATGTATATCTCAAGATAATGTAATATTTATGGTGTTCAGTTTGTTATTATTTCTATAAAATGTCTAAATCGAATGTACAATTATCACCCTTTACCGCCATCTCTAACTACATCACAATTTTTTAATTTTTTTATTTTTTTTATTATGAATAAATCGTATAGGGGTGGAGTCTGAGTAGCCTTGATTTTTCTTTTTTAAGAGGCCTGATATTTTCTTCTGCATTTGCGGCCTCTACTAATACATGACTGCCACTGGATTGATGCAATTTTTTTTTTAATTGAAGGGCAGATAAAAGCTACACAATGATTCTATCTATTTCTATTAAGTACTTTGATACTTTACCACACATTATATCAATAAAGTATTGCATTCTGTTGTTATTCAAAATGATTGGTCTGTAAAGTAAAATAATAAAGATAAAAGGAATGTTACCTTTTCAATTATAATTATTTGTAATACAAAGTGCACCTGGTTGGCAATATTTTCTTAGCTAATTCTCTGTACGATATATTGTAATACACTACAATGTGTATAACAGTAAATAAACCATCTGCAAAACATGTAGTGAATCGCTTAACTGGCTTGCACTCATGTCTATCTTTTTTTAAAATAAATGTAGGTCATGTTGAACATGATAAAACATAAAATGAAGAACTGTTTGGAAAAGAATCCTTTAAAATATTAGGGCCTATAAGTGTGCATAAATTATGTATAGTTGGATGTTAGATTCAGAGTTTAATTGTCGGGGTTGTTTTTGTTAAGATTGTGTACCCATAATGAGGAGATGAACTATATGACATATGAACTTTATTTGATGTATTATTAAGTGTCCCTATACAGTACTATACTCAAATGTATTTTGGCTACAATAATGATATAATCTGTTCATGTCCTTTGGGGCAAGTTCGAGTACATAAATATGCGATTTTTTGTATATAGACTTATTGTTAATGCGCTCAAATATATGTCACTATTTTTAACTCCAAATGTGTGCCTACAAACCCATTGGGCCTTTCTTTACTGGTATGAAATAAAATATAACTATTAACTTATATGACTTAATAATTAACTTAACAGTTAAATTTAAAATAGTATTAAGTTAATATAGGATGGATATGTATTAGTATTGTCAATGATTTGAATGTCTAAGTTTTTGAGTCATGTTCAATCAATGAATGAAAGCTACTGCCTGGACCCTGCTGTAGAATTTTCACGCTACGCCATCGGCGCTAGACACATTATACATACATTTTAATACCTATAATATCTAAAGTCTTTTAAGGGGAGAACTCTGTCTATTGCAAAATCAGCCAGCATCAAATATGTGCCTTACTATTAGAACCAGAAAAGTTACTTACTGATCCTAACTCAATACAACAGATTAAATGGATGATTTGAGTGTCAACGACCTAAACGTATCAATAAATATATATCAGATGTTTTGAACTTTTAATAAGAGTAATCTACCTTGGCCCTTGGGTAAGGGAAGGGGAGTGAATACAAAGAATTAGTTAATGGACTGAAGGACATTGACAACATGCCTTCTCAATAAATAAATAATGATATTCTTGTTTGATTGGGTTTATTTTTTTTATAAAAATCATCGTTTAATTAATAAAACTATTCAAAAGCCCTTTTCAACTGAATTAGAAAAAAAAAACGACTTTTAAAACTTTTGGTATTGTAGAATGTTCTTTGTGTTTTATATCTGTTTTTAAGGAAAGTATGATTATAATTTAAATACAAGAAGGGTAATAATGATTTTTTTCATACAATTATTTGATTAACCGTGAGCATTTATTAAATATTCATGGTGATTAATTTTCAATTTGGCTAAAATAAGGAAGAAAAGCGATATTTAAAAATACCAGCTGTTCACAACCATTATGATTATTAAAATCATTATTCAACTCGTCTTTTTACTTGTAGTCTCCCCTTTGCGTCCCGAAATTCCTATCGTCAACGCCGCCATGATTGACGCTTTGACAGGTGACAAAGGTGTTCACGCAGTGTAAACAAAGACGGATGATTCTGCTTTAGTTTCTTATAATTAAGACAGGAGGTTTTTACATCTATATATTTTTATTATTTTTGTTTATATACTAACTTTACCTCAGCAAGTGTTATAATTCTGTAAAATGAGTTCGGAAGCTAAAACATCATCGAAGAAAAAAGAAGGATTTCTTCGTAGGCAAGCAAAGTCAAAAATCGACCCAATCGCTGAGGAAGAGTTGCTCAAGAAAGACGTTGTTACACCTGACGATGTACTGAGACTTAGTAAATGTACAGAGAGTAAGTATAGAATTAATGTTTATAAGCAGATAAGCTTATTGTATATATAAATGTCTGACATCACATCGAGTGGCTGACTCATTCACATTGTGATTGTTTTTGAGTGAGTAGACTGAGTACTGGTGACTATTTGACACCACTGGACCACTCAATACTGTCAATAGCATTCCATTAGGCTCATTAGCCTTTCTCAATTGTGTTAATATCTGTTACTCTTAGTGTTAGCTTCAGAATTGACTATGAGAAAGCGCAGATGAAAAATCATCATAAATTAAAAGACTGATAAGTTTTAGAGCATTTATTTATAGTCAATAATATTCAATTTATTTTAAATATTTTTTCCTTGAGTCATTGTCTCCTCTTAATACTGTTACCTTTTAAGTCTTAAGTTTTAATTATTTATCGCCTGTTATTTAATTTTTATTGGTATTATTAGTATTAATTACCATACAATTCTAATTCAATGTCATGATAACCCCATTTTAAAAAGAAAAGCATTTTTCACTTAAAATAATATGCCATGGCAATATGTATTATACTTAAGTTATAGGCAGTACAGTCTACTAGAGCTATAGTATGTTACATGTAAAAGTTTCCTAACTTATGACTACCACTGAGAAAGATTTAAGATTATAAGATACTAATGAGTCTAATGGTAAACAAGAAATCATTGAGTTATCACAAAAATGATTTAGGTAATAATAACAACATGAGTATTAGCTGTTGTTGTTTTGTTTTTTTTTTATTAAATGATTGAGTGAATTAGAACCTTTTTCATTGGGATAGTTTTCAAAACCAATTTTGTTTATAAATATAAGTTACTTACATTTATTTCATGTGGGCTGCTTCAAACTGAGAATGGAAATTATTTCCTTGTATTTTTTGCTATTTTTGATGATGAGGTATAGTTTGTTTGATTATTTTTAATCTTACATAATTGTTTGATTTTTGTCTAGAGTATCTCTGTCCACCAGAAGCAAATATTTATGGTATAGATTTTACAAGATTCAAACTAAGGGACATTGACTCAAATCAAGTTCTCTTTGAAGTAGCTAAACCAGCTCCTACTTATGATAATGGTATTGTTCATTTAAAAGTAAAGTAATTGCTAAAAAATGTTCATTCTTTAAATTATTACTCTATATTGGAAAATAGTTTGAATTTTCTAGCATTCATTTTTTTTGCTTACCACAGAGGAAGAAGAAGAGAACTTACCAGAGCCAGATGAAGATCCTAATTCTGGTAGATTTGTCCGCTATCAGTTTACACCACAATTTCTGAAACTGAAAACTGTGGGTGCTACGTAAGTTTCAAGCTTCTTTTTTTTTTTTTAACTAAACTATTAAGTCTTAAGAGGGACACTTTTAAGTAGCTGCTTTGCTCATAACTAATTATAAACTTTCTTTACCTTTTTTTTATTCGTTGGATAAATGTGTTGATGTTGGGCAATTTTCTTTTTATTCCAGTGTCGAATTTGTTGTTGGTGAGAAGCCTGTGAATAAATTCCGCATGATAGAGAAACATTATTTTCGTGACAGAGTTCTCAAATGTTTTGACTTTGAGTTTGGGTTCTGTATTCCCCATAGCCGCACTGTGGAGCATATATATGAATTTCCAAAACTTAGTGATGAAACAAGTCAGTCTTCTATTTCAATATTATTAGTGTAATTTCTAAGCATCTTAACACACTTTTATTTATTTATTATTTTGATAACCAGATTTTCACATTCATGTTGTTGTTTTTTTTTATAAACTAATTCATTTGTTTGTTTGTTTTTTTTACTTCATAGTCCAAGATATGGTTAGGCATCCATATGAAACACGGTCAGATAGTTTTTACTTTGTCGAGGATCGGCTTATCATGCACAATAAAGCAGACTACGCTTACAATGGAGGAACTACTGCCTCATAGTTTAAAACACCTTGTTGGTGAATTGACAGGCCTGAAAGCAAAGCTGGGGGACACTGTAACTTTTTTTTTTATATAAACTCATTGACATTTTCATGATGAACAAGCTAAATTGTGCCATAACTAAGTCATATGCTATTCATGCGTAGAATATTTTGTAGCGCAAATATTAAGTGTATTAAACAAAGTTTAAGAGCAAGTGGTAACATAAACTCTACAATTTCACAATACTGAGAAATTAGAATTTACAGTTGGTGTTTATATGATTTCTTACTGCATTATTTTTTTTAAGGTCCATAGACAATTGTTCCAAAAAGATAACTTTGAATCAGCCTTAGAATTAACACATACATTACTAGTTCAATGATTTGTTTCGGAGTATAATTTTTGTTTGCCAACACCTTCATGAGTAGTCTTTGGTGTCTGTTTGTAAAATGTCTTTCTAAAATCATTTGTATCATTTTCTTTTGAAAATTTTACTTACTGCAGTTGAAAAAACAAAGTGATTATTACTACATTAAATTTATTTAATCAGCTCATTTAAACTACTTAACAGAAGTTTGTACTCTAATAGCTCAACATCGGAAAAATTAAGACATCCCTTAATATTTTTTTCCTTCTTGTTAACCTGTGACCATGTTGTGTTTTATTTTTTAATACATATCCGAATTGTGTTTCATGCGCGCACTCTCACACACATGTTGCCGACATACTTTTATGCTTAACATCATTTGACATGTTGCATAAAGAAGAGAGACAGTGACGCTACTCGTGCCTACACACCTTTTAATTTTGGTTGCTCAGAAACTTGTTCTAAATCATGCTCACAGACTGTTGAAATTAATTTTTTTTTTTTTTGCCATGATTTTTTATTTGAATATTTTTTGTTCATAGATAGTATTGGCTAATAAAATGTAGACATGGATGAATAGAGATTGTCAAAGTTATGGTTGAATTTTTTTTTTTTTAGTTGTGATTAAATTTTTCAGAATTATTCTCAGGCTATTAATATTTATTTTCCTGTTTATTTATGTATCATTTTGTATGATAAAAAAATTTTCAGAGTGTTAGTGAATAGCATCTAATTTGTTAGATGTTTAAAACATGCCTGCCATGCATTTGTTTGTACATTCCAATTTTTTTTTTCCATTTTGGTTTCTTTTTCCTTCTTAATCTTAACATCGTTCCTTAAAGAAAGATCTGTTTAGACTCATAAATAGATTGCTTTTTTTATATACACTCAGTAATAAATAATTTGTTCGACATTAAATATAAATCATTTGTACTCATTTCATTGCACTCTATTGAAGTAACATTCTTTGTACTTTACACAAGCACATATACATATAATTAACAAACACTTAAGAACATTTTTAATGTCATAATTATTAATTTATACAGTATTTTTTTACCGGGTTGAATATAAACTTATTTAATAATCTGCTTAGTATTATTAATTGTAGAAACGTGCAAGCAATTTGAAATTAAATTGTGGGTATAGTTGTACTATCCATATTTTTCAACAAGATAAATAATGAAGAACCGTATATTATGAATCAGTGATCAGTCATAAGGATATACATGTACACGTATATGCATTCAGTTGATCTCACTTAAATTGCAGCCAATTTTAGTACAAACATATATTTTTACATTTTGTTTGGTATTGTTTGTTTGTTTTTTACCGTTTATTCATTTTAATTTTATTTTATTTTTGTTAAACGAATAACATCTGAAGTCAAGTATTGAAATTTTTTAACCCATATTTATTTAAAATCTTTTTTTTTTGTGAGTGTAAATTTATTTTTTTCATATTAAGAGGAAAGGTAATTTGAGATGATTCTTATGTAAGAAAATTTGCAACAGTTCTTATTTATTATGGTATAAAATTTTCTTACCTTGCAGACCTGACATATAGTTATTCATTTTTTTTTTCTTTAATGATGCTCCGTCCAGATTATGTCAGAAAATTAGAGATAAACCTTCCCTGAGCTTGTGAGATAAAAGACAAGACTAGGGATATTCTATAAAGCTCACTGTGTTAATTCATTTTTTAGATTATGTTTAAATGTCTTCACTATTAAAATTTTCATTCTAGAAATAATTTTCAATACTTGAAGTGACTGACAATAAAAATATGTCAACAGCCTAAAGCCAAAAACCTCAGTTGCTTAATAATTTGATTGGTTGAAAACTTTAACTTTTGTAAATAATAAACCTTAGATCTTTAAAAACATGTATATACCCAAAATTAGTGCATCAAATGCCAACTGATTATGGCAGTTGAATTTTTCTTGTCAAAATACATGACTCTGAATTTCTGCGTGAAGTTAAAATATAATGTTCCATGTTAACATTGTTAATTTGTTGGCTTTAGACTTGTAGTTTAAGTGGCAGGATTGTTGGAAATATTTTAATATAAATTTAGCTCAATTTTTATGAACGACAGTATTTAATGCAGCCAGGAAGAAAGCACCTTTCTTGGCCTTTGTAGAAATCTGAATTTTATAAAAAAAAAATTGTTTACAGATGTGGGCTCAACAGTATGCTTTAGAAATTAACATATACTGTATTTCAAATTGGGTTTTTTTTCCCTCTTGACTGAACAAAGTGAATGTGTTTGACTGATATTTTTCTCAACATTTTTCTTCTAATTTTTTTTATTTATTTTAAGAGACATAAAAACACATTGAAAAAAGCCTAAATTACGGTGTTTGATTTTGTTGTGTTCTTTTTTTTTTTTGGTCCAATTTTAATTTCTTAGTAATGCCAGCCAGTTGAGGTTTCTTTCGGCTGCCGAACTTTAGATTGGGAAGTTATTATGGGACTGATGTTCATGCAATACTTGTCTTAGTAAACACACAGTACTTCTTTTGGTATGGCAAAGCTTTTCATTTTGTTGACTAAATACTACCAGCCAACAGCTGTATGAGAGAAAAAAAAGATAAGGTCTGCCATAAAGGTTAGGTTTACTTTACTTGATGTAGGTCATGCAGTGCCAAGTAGAACATTTCCTTTAAATGATCAGAAGATATAACATCTTTTCAAGAAATCTGCGTCTAAAATTTTGTTACATATTATTAAATGTTTAGATGAGAATTTTACAACAATGCGCTTATCTTTTGCATTTTTTTTTTTTTCTAGTGAGTTTAAGACAATTTGTTTTTACATTTTTCTATTTTGTTGTGGGCTTTCTTTGCTGTTTCACTGTCCCGTGATATACATATTCATTGTGAATGCTTTATTTCATCCATTTCTCATTTACAAATCTAGCCTTTTTTTTACATATACTGTTTCTGAAAATAGTTCATTTATTTTTTATTTTTTTTTACTTCGAAGGATTTTTTCATCTTTCAGAAATGGAGCTGTCAATTAAAACCATTTTCTGTTAATTGAATCAGGAAGAATATTCATTAACTTGTGAAGAATACTTTTTTTTTTTAAACAATCTGACTTCTTAAAAAGCTCTTATTACATTTTTGTCACAATTAATTCTGTAATCTTTTTAAAGTGTGTGTGTATTCCTTATGTAACTTATTTAACACCTTTTTTTCCTTTTTGCCATTAACTCTCCACATTTTTTAAAATGTTACATGTTAACTAAAGTTCAAAATTGTAGTCTCAGGTTAAGTTGAAAAACTTTTCTCACTGTCAGTAATTATTTTGTATACAGGTTGAAGTTATTAAAACACCACAGTTGACGCATTTGATAATATATATTTCCAATAGCTGGTTTTTTTTTTTATCAACCTTATTAAGGATTATTAAAATTAATTTTGGATGATCTTTTCAATATCGATATCTTATCATTTTAAAGATGTTTTTGTTCTTTGAGAAAAGTAAAAATGTTTTCATCAAAATTTATATTGAAGTCTTTGTGTTGCCTATTTTATATATATATACATTTGTGTGTATCAACATATATTGAATATATATATAGCTTAGCAGTGATTTTATCTTAAGTTACAGATGAAAAAAAACAGTCAATGTATAATATTTATATTAGTCGCAACATATGCTATTAGTTTTCTAAATTTGAAGGTTCACCCATGAGAGTAGTAATAATTAACTAACAGTGAACCCAGGTGCAACACCTGAAATGTGTAATGATTAGATCCCGAACCATTACAGAGTTAACAAGCTGGTGCTAATTCACGCCACTTATTATGTGTAGAAAAAAAATCTTTACATGACCTCCATCACAAATTTATATTTTAGATTCCTACAATTAATACAAACTCCTAGTAAATTTGTAAAACTAATTGTTTTTCTCATGGTTAAAATCAAAACAGTGCTTTTTAAAGATATAATATAAAAAGTGTGTCTGTTGATTTGAGTTCTGGTGTGTATATATAAATATATATTGCCTTTTAAGTCCACAGGCCAATGTATCATATTCAGTTCTCAGTGGTGGACTAGTCAGTTGAGGCCCTATGAGCAGAAGAAAATGTTTAGCCCTTTAGAAAAAGAGAGACATATCTTAGAGTTTAAAATTGGGGAGGGGAGGCCGTTCTGAAATCCGCCTCTGTTTGTACTACATATATTTGTTAGTGTAATATCATCTTTTGCTTTTAGAATAGTTTGTGGTGGCAGTCATGGGTAGTTGTGTTGTAAGGCTTTATTAACAATAACAATCTGATTCAAACTGCCTAGGACCCACGAAAACATTTATTCGGCCCATTTTATAAACCATGAATGCAAATTAAAACAAACAATAGTGCAGCAGGCCCGTAGCCATGTCAAAGTAAGCAGGGGGCGCCAATACCCAGCAAGGGGGCACCTTTACTTTTTCTTTATTTTTTTCTCTTCTTTTTTTAAGCGGGCGTACTCCATACCTAGCGGGGGGCACGCCCCCCCCCAGTGCCCCCCCCCCTGGCTACGGGGCTGTAGTGCAGCATTCTATTGTGAAAGTTATTGTTAATTAAATAATAAGTTGCTGTTGGGGGGGGGGCGCTGTGCCACAGCTTTGCCTAGGGCTGAAAATACTCAGGTGCCGGCAGCCCCGTAGCGTGGAAATTCTACAGCAGGGACCGGGCATTCTACAGCAGGGGCCAGGCTGCCAGACAAAACGCTACGGGCCTGGGTGCCGGCACTGCTAACGGCTAACGTTGTGCAACAACGTTCAGTTTACACATTGGTATGCATATAAATAATTGCCGCACACAGAACAACGATAATTTTCTTGAGAAACCAGACAATGAATGCTACATGAAACCCATTGTAATCTATGAAACCTATCTAAAGAGCTCTATTAGATTATCTGAAAGTTGAAGGAATATTCGCTCTTGTGTTGTTGTTTTTTTTTTGTTAATCCTCGCACTGAAGAACTTCCCGCAGATTCTTTTTCTCGACACTTCTCAATTCATTCAACAAATCACTAATGTTATATATTAAACCAGCTCAAATGCATCTTCTTTTGTTTGCAAGATAATCATATGCCATTTGTGAGCCATTAAGAAACCTGTAAACGACTCAAAGTAGTTTTTAAAGACCTTGTGCAAAAGTAGCCTACACCTTGGGACCTTGAGGTCTCTATAGTTGCATGAAAATCATTATATTTATTTGATTGTTTTAATAATCAGGCTACTTTAGCTTTTGTTCTATTTTAACTTGGTGCAAGGGTTGTGTTATACTATAGCGTAGTACAAGGGTTGTATTTTACTATAACATGGTACAAGCCTACAAGGGTTGTGTTTTATTTTAACTCTGTACAAGGGTTGTGTTCTACTATGACATGGTGCAGCCCACACACCCTTGGTGCAGCCCACACACCCTTTGTGAAGCCACTGACTTGGTGAGTGATATATAGCTAGCTTATCGTAATCATAAATCAATTAAGCATCAGACTAGGAACAAATCAGTATTGGCAGGGACATTCTTAGGCAACCACCTATGCCCAAGAATGACTATGCACACACACATTGTTGTGAATCCATAAGCAAACATTCTTCAACACGTGACTCGGTAAGCGTGGCTAGCGGGCGGAGGGTGGCGATAAACAAAAGACGACGAAGATTTAACCGTAATAATATAACATATTCTCTTATTCCATCCAAAGATGCCACAACTCAGTGCTTTTTTTTGTAAAAAAATAGGTGCCGATACTCAGTGATGGATTAACTACAAATTCGCACCTCGATGCAAGCTAAATCGCAACTGCAAATATACTAAACTTCTAAAACAATTTTATTTTATAATTAACCAACTTAAATCATCTTAAAATACAAGAAAAGTAAAAATTTTATCCCCACATTGAAAAAGGTGCCGGTACGCCGTACTGGTGCGTACGGCACAAAAAAAAGCACTGCCTCAACTTGATATAATATTTTTTTTTAGTCTTTAGTCCTACAGAAGCTGCAGTTTCATATAGCAAATAAAAAGCCCAGCTTCGTTGCAATTGGTTATAAAAAAAAAAATAACAACATGGTACTGACGCCCCTATACCCCATTCCAAAGTCCGGGTTTCCTCCTCCAATTAACCACGCGGACATTTTTTTCCGTGATATCAGACAGTACTCACTACTGGGCAACCACTGAAATGTACATTTCAATGATAGCCTGTATTTGAATGGTAAGTAAGTGCAGGCCCGTAGCCAGGTCAAAGTCAGCAGGGGGCACCAATACCCAGCAAGGGGGGCACCTTTACTTTTTCTTTATTTTTTTCTCTTTTCTTCTTTTTTCAGCGGGGGGGGGGGCACGGCCCCCCTAGTGCCACCCCCCCCCCTTGGCTGCGGGGCTGAGTAAGTGTACTAAGTTGTTTAATGTTTTTCTCTAAACATTTTTAAGATATAGCCTATAACATACGAAACAAAAATTTAAAAAAGTTGCGAGTATAATACCGGATACTTTCACTATACAGAGAAATGTTATTAGTGACATAAAGATGGTATAATTTCAAAGGGAAAGTACTTAAAGTACTAAAACAAACACCACCACAGAATGAACAGGTCAGGTGTTCGAATTTCAAAGCACGATCGTATTGTAAGTATATTTATTTCGGTTTCCAAGTCGTTAAGTTTAAAAAAAAAAAACAGGCATTTTTAGATTGCAGTGGCTACGGTTCGGTCCGACCGAACCCGTATTTTTTTTACTGCGGGTATCAGCCATAGATAATATTGCTCCACACCCTAACCCTATCCCTAACCCTAATCCTGAAAAAAAAACTCTGAAAAAAAATTACATATGCCATGTTCCTTATACCCTAATATAATGGTTTTGGCTGGTGCCATAACCACTGCGTTTTTAGATTCCACCTTAGGCGATACAAACTGGTTTGGAAAGTGATGGGTAACATTTGATGAGTAGAAGCTAAGCATCTTGTTTTCATTTTAGGCATAGAAATGAAATGCATAGAATACAAGGTTATGAACAGAGTAAAAGGAAGTTCCGTGTTCGAGTAGTTGGCTTGTCAAGGTATGAAAGATTTGTGGAATTAAGAGGTGTTTTATTTTTTTTTTATTATTATTATTTTTAAATGAAATTCTGATTTCCATTTCTTGTTGGATGATGCTGATGGTATGCTCACTGTTCATTTCATTGTTCCAGTGAGCGTTTCAGAAATACTGACTTTCTCTGAAAGTGTCTGTAAAAATATCCCTGTGAATTCAAAATCATGGAGATATCAATAACGATCTAATGCATCATAATATGGTCTGAATACAATCGTCGTGGTCGGCATCCGTCCGTCTCGAGAGACGATGGTGTGGTGTAGCTAAATTGAGTCTACAAGCACCGCCGGGAATGGCTGTGCAGTCCGACTCGGGAGTGACAATCCCTGCCGCACTTGTCGCGCTACAGAGCCTGGGCAGGGTAATATGGAGGGATAGCTGTTGCCCGTGCAGCAGTCCCCCCCCCCCTCTCCGCGCAGCTGAGTGATCCAAGGGCTTCGCAGGAGTTGCCGGCGTTGACAATATAAGGTCTGGCCGCCTTGGGGACTCCAGCTCCGGCTTTCTTTTCGGGTTTACTCCCTTGGTCTATCCTCATAGAGGTATGCCGCTAGACAGCGGAGGTTTGAAAACAGAGTTTTCCTTCTCCTAGATGAGCTACCGACCAAGGTTGACGAGCCCCATCTGCCCGAAGCGGCTGGTTTTGAGGCGCCAGTGAACCGCCTTCGCCCCTTCTCCTGTCAGTGGAAACAGTTTCGCCGGGCTTAGTAGCTAAGCCACACGAGAAGGCCAGGAGTTGGGCTTGGTTGTCAGAGGCTGTTTGAGACGCACGCCATTGGGAGCATTTTATTTATTAGTGGGAGCTTATCCCCGCTACCAACCCCCCGGCAGTAACAACCTTGAAACCTCTGAATACAATAGACGTCTGAATACAATAGACGTAAGCTATCTATTCTTTATATCTGTGATCGTAATTTAGAGTGAGCCAGCTTAGTCTATTAGAGCTGCCGAATAGCTTAAAAAAAACCGCTAAAAGAAAGAAATATTGAACCTTCTATAGGGTAGAAGGGCAGCCCCTTAGCGTGAAAATTCTACAGCAGGGGCCAGGCAATATCGGGGGGGGGGGGCAAGTAATACATTTTACTAAGTAGAACAAATAAGCGGGGGGGGGGGCAGATAAAACGCCCACTTCCCGCACGCTACGGGCCTGTAGAAGGGTCGTTTGATGTTGTTTATTTATGCACAATTTCTTAAAAATATTGTAATTAGATAGTGGTGGTTAAGAAGGAGTGGCGTCACTATGGTTGGTGTCACCTGGTGTGGAAAATTCATGGTACATATTTCGAATTTTACTGCTCTAGACCTTAGAGAATTTAGTTTTAAATACTTAAGCGATAAAAACTATAGCATTACAGACCGTATTTCAGAAAGATGTATATTACTTTCATTTAACTGAGTTTGTAGATACGTCTCCAATTTCATGAAACCACGTGACCACACGCGTCATTTTTTTTAAACGTTTGCAAAAAAAAAAAACCCCTAGATTGATCCGAGCAGCTTTGAACTGTATTCATTTACCTAAGCTCCAGACGCTCTGCATGGTGGCACTCAGTGCTATTGCTCTGCAAGGTGTCACCCTGTGCTACTGCTTTGCATGGTGGCACCCTGTGCTACTGCTAATGTTTTTAATTATGATCGGTTATAAAATAGACTATACCGATTTTTTTCTGCTATGAAATTTATAATTGTTAAAAGGTGTCACCCGGTGCGCCCCCCCCCAGTGAAGCCACTGTCAAGGAGTTTGTTATATAACGTTATATTTGGGAGGGGAATTTTTGTTTATATTTTTGTTACGCATTGATAAGTTTTTATTTTTGAATAGTTGGGGGTCACTGAACGTTTGACACTTGTTGACAAGAAAAGGGGGAGGCTAAAATGTGCTAAATTTAAAAATAGACTATACCTTTAGCAATACATATGTTACATTATTATTAAAAAAATCAATATTAAAAAAATTAATGAGTACTTAATTTGTACACAAAAGTGGTAATGTTTTATGTTCGATTTCAGAACGAAGTTAGTTCCTAGCTTTTTAATAACGGAAATACAAAAATAATAATTTTAGCATGACAACATTTCGTCTTTCAAAATAAAAAAATCTGGTACTCCCGTTACTCATCGCTTCCAGCTCTAAAAATAAATGTTATTTTCTTGTGGAAGAAGTATCGTCTTTACCAAGAAACTTATTTACTGCAATGGCTATGAACCGCGCAGTTAAACAAACACTTGATGTGAATTGCAGTCTGCAATAAACCACTGGTATATTATTCAATCAATGAATTATCATGGCAACTGCTGGTCCTGAAAGTTCTCAATGGCTTTCAGTTACCGAGGAAACGTTATTTTTGCATGATGGCTTATTACGAGTTACAGATTTAGTGGAACTGCCCCAAAATGTTGAGAGCTGTGGTTCTCGAGATAATGAAGTGGTTGCTTTTGATTCCAAAGATCCTGAGGAATTAAGTGCAAAGCTTCTCGAAATATGCGGTACCAGGAACAACGCATTTAATACACTACTGGAATACCGACTGAATGCATTGAAAGGCCTTTGGAAAGCTCAAAAATTAACCCAAGAAGAGCAGTCTGATAGAGAAACATCAACACAGGATGAAGCAATAGCACTACTTAAAAAGCAGGGTTTGCTTAAAGACTCAGAGCAAGCATCATTTTCTACCAGAATAAGTCTTTTACTTATTTTACCGCTGTTGCAGTCACAAAGCAGAACTGACCCAGAACTATGTGGTGTAACTTCAGGAGTAATTCTTACATGTTTGCGCTACTGTCCACCATTAAGCTTGGCAAAAGAACCCAGTGATTGTTTAAATGGGCTGGAAAGTCTTTTATGTGGATGGTTGGAGGAGCAGTCACAAACAGGCAAGAGCACCATTGACAAGAAGCACCAAGAAAATGCAGCTGCTGCTTTGGTGGCTTTGGCTTGTGCTCGGTACATTTATTTTGGATGAATGATATTTATATATGTTTACTACATTGCTTACCTCGCTAGCATTCTACTGTTTAGGGTCTTGATGACCACTTCTACATTCTCTTTGATGAAAGTATTTCAATTTTTATTAATAGATTTCTTTCATTGGTCACTAGCCTGACAGGTTTTTTTTTCTGACATCCATACTTCTGGTCAGGGGACGGATGGTCGAGTGGTGTAGAACGCCTTACTGTTGACCGGAGGGTCCTGGGTTCGAATCTCAGCGAGAACTATGTGATTTTTTCAGGTTCTGGTGAAAGTTCCCAAGTCCACCCAGCTTTAAATGGATACCTGACTTTAAGTTGGGGGAGTAAAGGCGGCTGGGCATTGTGCTAACCACACAAAGCCTTTATATGCTGAGGTTACTGAAACAGATGAATTCTACACTTCATCTGCCCAGATGAGCCCTTAGAGCCTGAAGGGAACTTTACTTTTTATACTTGTGGTCATGTGTCGGTGCTTAGAACGCCCAGACACAGCAAATTAATAAAAGTATTTTAAAAATACATTACACTTGTTTTTTTAAAATCTACTATTTTACTGTTTTTAATTGTCATTGTAGTGTTGGAAAAACTAAACTGATATTAAAACTATAAAGTATAACTAGTAACCTTTTGTAATTCAAATAATATATATTATATATGTTTTTTTTTGTAAATAATAATTTACTTTGGTAATAATGTAAAAATTAAATTTCAATTAAAAAAGAATGCAAGTATTTAAAAAAAATGCTTTTATTTAAACATTTATTTTAATTTAATTTTACTTGCTAAACTAAAATCATTAGCTTAGTATTGATTACATTTTTAATATTGCAGTGGACATGTGAAAACATTCATCCATACAGTACACTTACTCCAACAGCTGTCAGACATTCCTCCTCTGCCAGTAGCTGAAATGCTATCATCATTACTGGAGTGTGAAGGAGGCCAGGGACAAATTTCTTGTTTTCTTGGCTCTAAATACATTCTCAGTTGGGGTGTAGATGATCTTCTTGGCTCAAGTAATGCTGACACAGTTTCGTCAGACACAAAGGAGAGCAATGATAAAGACAAGGAGAAAGGTAATAAAAAATGCATATATATTACCACCTCTTTCTGTATGAGCTTTCTGTACTAAAAGCAGACGCTGGGCCAAAATATTGACTGTCTTATGATAAAAATTTGACTATGGGTGGTGCTAAGATGACTGCTGCACCATATGAAGTCATTTCACAAGATTTTGTTTGAAGTACTATTTCTTTTATAAAGTAAAGTATTGTTTGACCAGGAAAATGTCCAATCATCTTTACTTTTCTTACATATCTTGTCTTTATAGTTCAAAGCAATTAAAAATATTTTACAGATCAGGACCTTGGAAGAAGTATTACAACTGATGGATTATATATTTATACAACTAATAATTTTGGAAAAGGAATAGCAAAAATAGGCACTGGTTTGCAAGGGACTTTGAGGTAACTAAACACATGTTTCAACACATTGTTGGTTTTAAAAATAAGTTTATTTTAGGAAATAGGAAACACTTAATTATATTTGTACTTGTAAATTAATCGTCTCTGTTTCAAGGGGTTATGTTTACAACAAGAATCCTGAACATGGTCCTGGGAGGTTAGCCTTTGGATCAGAACTTCTTCTCTTCAGACCACAAAAATATGATACTGAATCAGAAAATGAATATTTCCTGCAACTGATTGACAAAGACACACTAGAAGTAAGTGCTTATAGTGTCCTATTTTAAAAATCTAAAACAAAACTGTGAACATTTTTAGTTTACACTTGCAAAATTGTTGCATTTTCCAATTTCAGTCAACACTGGTTTGTTGCTGTGAATCAGCTCTACACCACTGTGATAAGTCAATATCCATGAAGCGTGATTCTTTATTTATAAATGGGAAAATATTTTAGTACCTCTTTATGGCCTTCTCAATGCGGTTATTAATTAATGGAGCCCCCAGACAATGAAACAGCACCTTTTTGTTACAATTAGACTCTATTTGTTCATTATACAGTGTACTAGACAGAATAAAAAAACAACTAATTTTGGTATTAATATATATAGTTATTATTCTTGGTTCAATTACACCAGCATATTTAGCTTATATATAGCCTATAACAACTGCATTAGACTGAAGCCGCTGAATGGAAGCATTTAGTGGTGGGGGGTTTGGCTCTATAATCTGGATTATTTTTAAACAATGAACATGTATTTCTAGGTTCTAATGGTTCTGTACAAACCTTCACTGTTTGTTCAACCTGGGCCATGCACAACTGTTGGTTTCTGTAGCGATGGTGTATATTTTTACTGGCTGTGGTGCTCTGCGTTGGTTCAAGATAAAAACTCAAAGGGTATCAATGTGAATGTCTGTGCCTGCAATGTAGAGGTAAGCATGGATGAATATAAAAAGGGGAAGTTTGAAGTACACTTGATTTATTTTGATTACTGAAATAAACCTGCAACATAGCAATGTTGAATTTTTTTTTTTAATTTAGTAAACTATTCAGTGAGATCACTAGAGCTAATAATGGATTTTAATAGGGTCAATAAAAGTTTCCCCTCAGTCTTAAAATTTCTGAAGTTCTGCCTGTTTTACTTTTAACTAAAAATAATTTTTCAACAGTAATTAATGTTGGATAATTAAAATATAAGTTTTGAACTTGATGTAACACCAGGTATTGGAAATTAGTTATCATAAACTCTTTAAAAAAAAAGCTGTAAAACATTGTTTTTATAAATATTTTTCTGTTAAAAATTATTTTTAAAAAATTTAATGATTTTTTTATCAAACACCTAAATTTATCACAGAAAGATTTGGAGGTGAGACCTTTAAGACCTGTCATTACTCTACAAAAAAAGGAGGAATCTGTCAATCGTAATGTGAATGAAGCAATTCTGAATAGGTTACGTCCTCTTCGTGGGTCTAATAGCGCTGCTACATTGATGGCTCTAACTAGTGGTGAAGCCTTGATGCCATCTAGAAAAGAAGATGGTCAGTCTAGTTGTTCATAAAGCAGTGCTAAAATAAATTTAATGTTTCCAGAAAGTTCTTTATTATTATTATTGATATCTATTGATTTATTTCGTCAGCATATTTTTTCAGTAACTGAATCATTTTTTTTTATTGAAAAATTTTGTCAATTTGAAAACCTGTGTTAGATTTCATTATACATTAGCTACAAATAATTAATTTATCAGAACAATAATTTTTTTTAGATTTTTTTTTCTATAGATAGGCTTTGATCAGGCTAAACACAATTTTTTTTACCTATAGTAGACTCAATGAAGTGAAGGGCATGCAGTGTACTGCAAAAGCCAGATATATCTTAGTCTGTAAATGATTATGTCCTTTTCATATCAATATACCCAATTTATTTCCAAAGCCTTATTTTGTTATATTTTTGTTAACTAACCCGAAATGTTGTGTTCTAGGATAGCTGGGAGTCTACTGTATAAAAATTATGATAGGTTCATCTATTTCCCATGACTGATTTTGGGATGATTCTGTTTAAACAGCGCCAAGTGCAGGAAGCACAAGTTGTGGGATTCAACTGAAAACCCTTGTGAAGACACCCCTCTACTGTGATGGCAACCATGTAGTTATGCTCACACTGCCTCCAGGAGTAGCACCTGGTGGAGCTGGACGATCCTTGTTTGGTGGAGGAGGCCCAATATCTAGCATGAGAAGTGTGTAGAAGTATTAGTTGTGAAATTGAGTGCACTTAATGATCAGTGTGGTTTTCTGTGTTAGCTATTGTTGTAGAACATTGTGTAAAAATGATTCATGATTCCATGATGTTTGACTTATTATTTTTCTATGTAATTCAGACCTGTTTCTCTATTTCTTCCCATATACCAGCTCTGGCTAGCAATCTATGTTTTAATGTTAAGACTGGCTTCTTTAGTGCCAGAATGGATCTCATGGAAGCAAGTTCCAGCTCTGTAGGTCGGGGCACAGCTCTTAGCAACATAGGTAGATAGTATTCATTGACTGATACACATACACTTGTTGACTGAGTCTGTATTTTCAAAATCATGTTGACTGTTTTTTTTTAATTTCCTAAAAAGTGGTGCCATATTTTAAATTAAATTAAATTGATTTAGGACTAATTACATGTATGTATTATTTATCTAATCAAATTCGTTATGCTTTATTGTATGTATTTCTAGGTGCCTGCTTTGACATTGTAAACAACATGTTGTGGATGTCTAGTGGTGAATATGTTGATCAGTTTTACAACCCAGGCAATCTGCCAACTCACCACATTTACTCCAGGCTTGGTATAAACAATAACTATCTGTCACTTGGCCTTGATGGTAAACTTTGTGTTTTTTTCCTGTAATTTACATATACACTCAGTCATTTATAAAAAAAAATAGGTGATGGGCAGTGGTTGTATTTTGGACCTAATTGTTAATTTAAATTGGTTCTAGACCAGGGGTGCATGTCAAAGATTGTCTCCCATGCCTCTCCTGGCAAAGCAACCTGCATGCCAGCGATTGTCGCCCATGCCTCTCCTGGCAAACAACCAGCATGCCAGCGGTACGCACAAGCCTGATTGACAATAAAGTTGGGAAAGCTAGTGATTCCCCATGACACTACACAATGTGGCAATGGAGACAATTAGGTCCTATCTAAGAGACACTATAGCCAGTAAGGACAGCCGATCAAGAGCCCACATCTGTTTCTCTTTGTATTTATGAAGCAGAGATGAGAGCCATCACACAGAGGCAGTGGTACACATTGATGAGCGGTTGCCTGCTACGGGCATTGTTATCCTAACAGACTCATTTCCGCTGTTCTCCAGACTATAATGGGGTGGGGGAATGACCAGAGTGGCTGGAAGCCGCCATGATGGAGGCTGGCTCTAATGTCCTGGCACTGTGTATTGGGGACTGACTTACAGTAGATTCCTGGGCATTGAGACCTGCCAGGGAATGACAGAGCCAACTTCCTAGCAAATCATCCAATGCCCAGAGGCAGCTCATGGGGGATGAAAGTAGCTCACTGGAGGGTGTATGTTCCAAGATCAATGAGTTTCCAAGATCAGTGAGTTTAACGCAATCAGTGGTTCTCGAGTTGGGACAATGGGGTGGCAGGCAGAAATGTCCAAAGTCTATTCGAGTGGGCATCCAATACTGACCCGTGGTGGGGGCCAGGGAGAGCTCTAATTGCTTATTTTCGCACTGGGCCTTGTCCATTTGGTGTTTAGAAATGTTTGGTTGTAAAAATATTCAAAATCATTTAAATATTTAGATTATGTACATTTATATTTCTAAAAGTTTTTAAAAAATGATACACAGTAAAGAAATTTCAAAGCTGATAATTTTAATTTTGCAAAAAAAATCTAAACTCTTACTTGCTTCTAAAATACTTATTAAAATAGTTATAAATTACTTTTTTTTTCATAATTTTTTTTTAGATAATGGATTATTACCTGTCAATACAGTGAGCAACATCCTTCTACATATTGTGGGTAGTATCTGCTTGCATCAGATGACTGCCGAGTCCTCACTGAAGTATGGACAGAGTCTGAGTACAGGAGTTGTCCAGTCTGATTCTGTTATTGATTTATGCCATCTGACCAGGGTGACAGAGATTCTGGACAGGGCTGTCAAAGATCATGATGACCAGGCTGTCATTTGCTGTCTTGTAGTCTTACAGGTTGGTACAGTTTTAATCCGGCTGTTTACTATCAACATATGTATCATATATTTGTCACAAAAAACTATGCCTATACAAAGAAGTTTTACAGGTTAGTAAATTTTTTTATCCTTAATGAGCTGTTTAGCAGCAACATACTTATTGGTTTCTCACCTCAGAATACTGCTCCGATACACTGCACCCTAATTCTTAATACGAAAAGTAAAAATACATATTCTTTTTTTACTTATTACTATTTACCTTTTAAAACTAAGCATTTAAAATTTATTTTGAAAATTCACTTTTTTCAAAGCTGTATTTATGTTCAAGATGAAATACAAAATTTAATGATATTTGAGAATTTTATTTGTAATTCATCAATTTTTAGCTATTTATCAAATGAATCTTAATAATATTAGCTATAAATTTTGATATAATGAGCATGGCTTTTTTTCGGACTTGGAAAGTCCAATTACATGTATTAAGATTGTTGCCAATTTATGATTTGAAAAAGCAATTCGAAATTCAGTTGTAAAAAAAAATATATAACATTAATTTGAATAGTAATATTTTATTTCTTCTAATATTTTAGATTGTATATCTCATATTTAAAACCACAGAAACTATTTTAAACTGTTCATTTAAAAAAAAATAATTCTAAAAATTAAGACGTATACAAGCAGTCATTAATATTTTAACATGAAATAATATTCTTACTTTTAAGGGAAAAACAGACAGACGTGAAGTGTTATTTATTTAAATATTTAACATCACCCTTTTTTTCTCTCTCTAGCTGATTTTTAAAACAAGTTCTCCACCATCACATAAAAAAGGAATAAATGAGGAAATGAAATCCACAAGGTAAAAAAATATTACTTTGCATAACTCTTTGTTAGTCTTTTTTAAAAAAACTTTTATTTATTTACTGTGTCTGGATGTTCTAAGCTTTGTACACATGAACATAAGTATGGATGTAAAAAAAAAACCTGTCAGGCTATTGACCATATTTATGAACATTACATCACGTCTTAAACCCCCCCCCCCCTGATGGGGGGGGGGGGGGGGGTGCCCCCCACCCTCTTATAGGGGAAAAAGATTCACCCTCCCCCCCCCGCGAGCGCCGGGGGGGGAAGGGACTTGTCAACCAGAGTGTTGACAGAGAAGTCAGTCAGACCTAGTCTAACCCTATCCTTAACAATAGACTTCCTTGCAACCAGTTTGAAATAGCCACCGGGCATTAGCCAGGTAGAATACATGGTGAATAAAATAAAAGATACAGGAAAGGCAGGTAACTGTCCTAAACAAAGTAAAACATTCAGTGCGGCCTTCAGGGTTGAACAGGTTTTGCATCCCTGAGTACGAGCCAACAATCAGGCTTTACAAGAGATGGACCAGACGAAACAAACTAAGAAGGTAATTAGATTTATTATAGTTTCTGTACCAGTTTCTTTATTTTCAATAACAGTTGAATTATTTCCCAGAACTTTGATATGGAAACTCCTGACGATGTCATGGTCACAAAGTGGAGATGTTAATTTATGTAAATCAATCAAGATAGAAGCTTGTCATGTGATTACAGTTGGTTTGAGGGCATTATACCCCACTCCTGAGGACAGACATGTATTGATGTATCAGCTGCTTACATCAGGTGGGTGCACTTCCATGGCAGGTACACATAGTTTGTGTTACAACATATGCTCCTCCAAAGTTTGCCTGACCTAGTGTTAATTAAAAAAGTTCTCCAGTTAATATTATTTTTTTTTTTTTTTCATTTTTTCATGTTTTTGCTGAAATGCTTGGAGGTATACTTGAAGTTAATTATTCTGTTTGAACACTTAAAAAAAAAAAAGATTTTAGTATTCATATAAATTTTTTTACTTTCTGAATTATCATTCTGTTAAATTTTTGATGACAGCTGACCATAGCCTGTTTGTTCCTTTTCTAGGTGAAGACAACTCATCACTTGTTCAGCTGAGGAACATGATCTTGACAGAGTTTTCTAGTCAGTTGAGCTCTTTACAGCCTTCTGCTAAGGATGAAGATGTTCTACAGTCAGTATATATTTGAAGTATTACACCATTAATTTCTCCCCCCCCCCCTCCCCCAGAACACAAAGCTAACCTCCCATATGTTTTAGGGGATTGAGATAGTTTTTGGTTATACAGTCGTAGATTTGTATTTAAAAAAAAATATGAAGATTAAGCTGCTTCTTTATAAAATGGCCATTAATTATTTATATTTTAGAAGAACATATAAATAATTGTAAATACTAGGTAGAGCGTTTGACTGTCAACCTGAGAGCCCTGAGTTCATTCTGCTGTGAGAACTAGGGAATCTATTCAGGTCCATGTGAAAGTTCCTTAAATGTTCCCCCCTAAGCCCAACCAGCTTTAAATGATTACTGACTTGAATGGGGGGTGGGAAGTACAGTCAGCTGGGCGTTGTGCTAGCCACACAATCCATTCATGTGCCTTGGCCATAGAAATAGATGAATTCTTCACTTCATCTGCCCCCCCGATGGCTCTTAAAGGTTATCTTAAATGGGTTCCATTTTTTGTGAGTTACTTTTTGGAAGTAAACGTTTATCACGAAAGCTTAAAATGTTTATTTTTCTATACTCTAAACCTTAACGTTTTGCGTAATTTTTTCAGCAATTAAAATTTTAAATGACTAAATTTCATTTTTTACAGTCATAAGTTATGTGCCATAATTTTATTTGAATAAGTAAATTCTCCATATCATTAAAAAATTGACTGTTAAATGATCACTGTAAATTTTAAAAAATGTTACTAACAGTGCTGGATGTTTTTTGTAATACTTGCTGTAGTCTAATGAACTGTTTGCAATCTGTTAGTAAATATTCCTACATATGATCAATTCTTTAATGCTCTGTGATTTGTTTTTAGGTTGGATGACTTAGTTCTGTACATATTAAAGCTAGCTGTGAAAGAATCTTGTACTTTACTCACTGCAGCTCGCAGTTGTTCAAGAGCAGATTTCAATAAAATGATTTCTAACTTACCAGTAAGTTTATATAATTTTTCTCAGTTTACGTCAGGTGACCTTTTTCTCTTAACTAGGAGTAAACAATATTTTAAATAAAGAAATTTTTTAAATAGTTTTTTGTTGAATTTTGTTTTGTATGTTATCTTTTAGTTACTGTAGATACTTGCGTATTAATCGATCTCGTAGATGAGTCGAGAGTATTTTTGAAATTTGTTATTCGCTCGGATAAGTCAAGGTAAAACTTACAACTATCATATTCTTCAAATTTCAAAATTATACCGAACGTACCTGCACAGGGTGACCCGGATTCCAACCCTCAGAATTGCATTGCAAGCACTCTACCAACTGAACTATCCAGCCACTTCGCCTCATCTAGTCTAGATGCTAGATGATTTAATGGAATATTCATAGTGGATGCAAATTTAAATAACTTTTGTAACAGATGGACCTAAATTAGATATGCGGTGGGTACAAAAACTATTCAATGCAAATTGAATAAAGAGCTGCAAAACGCTGCGCCAAATTAATGTTTCTGGTTACCACCATTGCCCACGTTGCCTTGGTTCTTTTGATTCCAAATCTGGTTGCTCGTGGCATTTAATCCAAAACTGTTATCCAAAACTGTTATCCAAAACTGTTATCCAAAACCTGCAAAAGCTAATGCTTAAAGTATTTCATAGGTCACAGAATAATTAATGAAATTAGAAAAACTAGCTAATTAGCAATGATATGGCTGGCTTATAATTATTTAAAAAAACACCACTGTAAACGGCAGGTTACCGATGACTTAACACTGCGATGTTTTTTAGTGAGTTTTAAGGAATAAATTTTTTTTTTATGCGAGTATCTACGGTAACTATTATTGACACTTTATAATATTTACATTAATCGTTCTTTAAAATGATTTATTTCTTTAGTATTGATTGATTATGATAATTATTTTATAATCATGTAAAATTAGGACCATTTTTAATTAATGCAAATGGGGCATGCAAATGTCACTTTTTATGCCTCTTATTATTTTTCATTGGCTTTTTTTCTTTTTCAGTTTTAGTTAGGATTTCTAATTCTCCCTTTCTAGTACATATTTTTTTATACATGTAATAATTCTGAAGAAATTAATGTTACTTTGGATATTGTTCTTCTGTTCCACTAAAACTTAACTATGAAGGAAATTTAAATAATTGGAAATGAATTTTTTTCACTAAGCTATCATCCCCTGCTGTGCAATACTTGGCCGCTTTACGTTCATACTACTTGCGTTATACTGTGCTGTATGAACCACCATCAGATAATCAAAACTGTGATTTTTTGACTCTCGAAGTGAGTTTTTTAACAGATAAATATTGAGTATAATAATGAGTTTATTTGGATGTACTTTCTTTTAAACATCAACATAGGCCACTTTATAGTTAGTATACTGCCAAAAGTTTTTTTTTTAAATATTTAAATTCAAAATTACAGGAATTACAGAACAAGGTTTTAAGTCTTTCATCAAAATTAATCAACGGGGCTTGTGAAGTTCTAGAGAGCTACTTGGAGACTTGCAACATTGTGTTGGGGTCCTGTACTGGCTGCAGTGAAGACCTAGAAGGTTGGCTGACAGGTCTGGAGAGGCTGGCCAAGAGCACCATCCTTGGCTCACTCATGCCTGTGCTGATCACTACTCTCACTCACCCAAACGTGCAGTGTTTGAATGTGGCTGATGCTCTAATGTCCTCTCTGGTCACTCTCAGTTTACTAGCCAGTCAGGTAGGTGCTCCATATATAGATTCGTCAAAAAAAAAAAAAAGATATTCCAGCTTTGATTAACAATGAAATAAAGTGACTGCTAACTACCTAATATTGGTCGATTTGGGACTACACTTCATAAGTGTATTTTTGATCTTCTTTTATGAAGTTT
Organism: Bulinus truncatus; assembly: GCA_021962125.1. Lineage (NCBI taxonomy): Eukaryota > Metazoa > Mollusca > Gastropoda > Planorbidae > Bulinus > Bulinus truncatus. The sequence continues at coordinate 830,516 of JAGDYQ010000199.1, read as the reverse complement.
TTTTTTTTTTTCTAAATATAATTTTGTTATTCAGGTCTTTGATATATTCTCTTTGGTTGGCTGAATCTAAATGTCAGCATCACAGGTGATGAGGTATTGGGTTAGTTAGGATGCGTCCTTTTTTAATAAATTTGAACAGTTCTAACAGTGTACCCAGGATTGTGTGTGAAGATGGATTGAATATTATTGTTTCTGTATACAGACTGTCCATTGCCTGAAAGAAATGAGTGGGATAAAATAGACATATTAAAGTTCCTTAATCCCCTAGGGGCACATCAGGGCTGATGAAGTGTAAAATTCATCGGTTGTAGTAGCCACGACATGTCGAGGGATTGTGTGGCTAGCACAACGCCCAGCCACCTTTACTCCCCAATTTAAAGTCAGGTGCCCATTTAAAGCTGTGTGTACTTGGAGATTTTCACCAGGACCTGAAAAAATTTCAAGGTTCTCGTTGAGGTTTGAACTCAGGAGCCTTCTGGTCGACAGTCGAACACTCTATGTTGCATGAGAACCCATCCCCTTAATATAATAGACCAATGGGTAATATTATGTGACTTGCTCAGGTGTGTAATGTCTGGCAGAATTATAGATGTTAACAAAAATTATTTTAAAAGAAATTTATTTTATTTTCATCAAGGCTGCATTGCTCATGAAAAGTCAAGAACTGGCTGTCAACACATCTATGACTTCATCAACAGATGTAGATCTTGGCACAGACAAAGAGATGGCTGAATTTATTGGTGAAGCTTTGAATACAGACCAGTAAGATTAACCATGATACACGTGTAGCCAGGGCTGGATTAAGGTCACAGGGTCTAAGGCTTGTTTAAAAAAAAGGGACTAATTTATCAAACAAAAATGCCAAAATTATAATGAAAAATGAGATTATGCAAATTTTTTTAAAAATAAGGCATATAAAGTCATTCAGCTCTTATAATATGATAATGCAAGCTGATTTTTTTTTTTAGGGCCTTAGGCTGTAGCCGTATTATAGCTTAATGTTTAATCTGAAGCCTCTTAACAGTATTGAAAGGCTTCATTTTAAGTCTGAATTCCCCAGTTGTTTTTTTGCTGCTGTAAATCTATTTAACATTCCTCTCATAGTCTGACCTGTGGAGCCTCACATTTAAAAAAAACAACAAAATAAGTTGAACAAAATACATTGTAATAATAGATATTATTTAGAGGGGGGGGTTACATTTTTATGTCAAATTGAAACAGTGAGGTCATTTTAACATGTTTGATGCTTCTATCTTAGTCATGAGTTGAATATGGAGGAAGAGGAAGGCTTCCTCACTGGCTTAAAGATTCCGACACCGTGGGCTTCAGGTAAAACTGTTGAGACCATCCATCCAGTCAGAGATAACTATAAGTTTAAGGAGACAGTTCATATACCTGGCGCAAGGTGTTTGTATCTGAGATTTGATCCCAGGTGTTCATCACAGTATGACTATGACAAGGTAACTTTGATCTGAGTGGTTGAGGTCTCCATTTATGTCACTAGACATACGATGACAAAAAAATGTAGTTTATGTAATTATATTTCAAATATCTCTGATTACTACTGATTTAGTTTTGTTTGTTAACTTGTAATAGGCATTGGAGGAAATATTGACATTTTTTATTTTTTCGTAAATTTTTTTTTTTGTCCGTGTGTAAATTTTTCCTAGTTTTGAACTAAGTAATTCATCAAAAATTTTTTTGTTGTCAAAACAGTAGTTCATTTCTGTGATATTTAACAAAATTAATATACAACTAAATTTATAAAAAAATATCAAGTTATTGAGTCTTTGATTTCAGCAATGAAATTTTTAATTTTGACTTTACATGTTTTATATACTCTTTTACTTGCTGCTGAATAGGTTGTTGTCTATGCTGGGCCAGGCATCAATGGCAAAAAAGTAGTAGAATATGGAGGCAATTCATTTGGTTATGGGAGTCGCAGTGTTTTAGGCAGTGGGTGGCCTAAAGACTTAGTAAAGGTAATTAGAATTTTTTATTTCCGTCCAGCATATAAATATGGAGTCTCACTTGCTTTGGGAGTTTTCTGAAGCAGCACTACTTTTTTCTTAAAATATATTTTTTTTTTTGTAGCGAGTATGTTTGCTCCCAAAGCTAAAAACTAAATACTTTGTATTTAAGGTCGCATTATACTGCTGTGACATGTCAACGTTTTCTTTTTTAAAAAGGTTGAAGGGGACACAGTGACCTTAACATTTGAAATGAGAAGCGGTAGAGAACACAACACACCTGACAAAGCTATGTGGGGCTTTGCTTGTACCATTAGAGCACAGGTAGAAATCATTGACTGGTCATGATGAGCATTTTGAGAGTGGATTCAAAGCCGATAAGATCTAAACATGTTAAAACAGCCATTGCACCTAAGAATAATTCAAGTGAAAGAGTGTTAAATTCAGATTGATGGATAATATCCATATAATCTCTTGACAAATTGCTGATTAAAAAATTTGAACTAATGTCTAATAGATAATATTTATAATCTCTTGGCCAATTTCTAATAGATCATGTTATAACCTCTTGACCAATTTTTAATAGATAATATTTATAATCTCTTACCCAATTCTAATAGATAATATTTTAAATCACTTGACTAATCTCCTTATAAAAATTAATGCAAAAGTATAAAGATATTAAAGCACACTAGTGTAGTTCATGAAGACAGATTTTCAGTGGTATTCAAAGACTTAATCATTAAATCAATGTAATTCATAGTATACAAATACATGTACATATTTTCTTGTTTTTGTGTACAAGTATTCTGAAATTATATGTATAAGAATTTGTTGTAATCAAAATGTTTTAAAAACATAGTAGTAAAAATTGACTTTGTTTAATTAAAAAATATAAAAATTATGGTGTATCTGTAATAGATATTTTTTCTTTTTAAAAGGAATCAGCTGAAGAAGTAACTCCTGGTTTACCTTTTCTCTCTGATTTGGCTTTGGGGCTCTCTGTCTTAGTTTGCACTCACTTGGCATTGCTGTACCATGGTTCTCCACCATCACAAGATGAAATTGACTGTCAGCACCTCCTTAGGTCCAAAATACTTCAGAGGTAATGGTTCTAGACCAGGAGTGAGCTACATATGGCCCACCACAGCCTTTTCTATGGTCTTCGGAAGCACCTTGTACAAATTTTTAAAACTACCAAAATACTTAAGGGGACGGGTGGTCGATTGGTGTAGAGCGCTTGACTGTCGATCGGAGGGGCCCGGGTTCGAATCTCAGTGAGAACCTTTGCACTTTTTCAGGTCCTGGTGAAAGTTCCCAAGTCCACCCAGCTTTAAATGGGTACCTGACTTTAAGTTGGGGGAGTAAAGGCGGCTGGGCGTTGTGCTAACCACACAATCACTTCATATGCCGAGATTACTGAAACAGATGAATTCTACACTTTATCTGCCCTGATGAGCCCTTAGAGCCTGAAAGGAACTTTTTTTTTTTACAAAAATACTTAGACCACATTGAAAAAAATAGTTGTTTCTTTGTATCCTTTTTAGATAGTTTAATATATTAACGATAAAACATTGGGCATGTGCAAACTAAAAGTAATCATGATGTTGTGTACATGTGCTCATAGCAAACAGGAGTGTGAGCAGTGGTGGGGAAATTCTGTATCTCGTAGTTTTTTTGTGTATAGGAAACATTGTAACCACATGAAGCTTTCCTTTCTCATGCTCATCAACAATTAATAGCCATAGCAAGCATGAGGTCAGGTGTAGATTCTGCTGATCAACATGGTCAATTCACTTTGTTAATTGTTTTACCTCTGCAATAGTCTTAATACTCTTACCACTGAAGTAGCAATGGCCACATAGTCTTACACATTGGAGTAATTGTCAGTTATTTTTGCATAATGATTTAGATGTTAAAGCCTTTTTTAATAGGAAAATAAATATATGTACATTTATTATCTAACATCAAGTTTTTATTCATCTCTGTATTTCAGTATCGAAACACACCCGATTTTATTTTCCTCGAATTTGTTTTCTTTGCAACATAAAGATTTTGAACACAAATAATTCAAACTGAGTAAACCATAAGCCTTCCTAAAAATTGTAAAATCAACAAGCAATGTCATGCATTCAATGAAGAATGGACACAAAAATATTTCAAGCCATTTTGGGAAAGCAGTGTGTTAGCTTTGTAATAAACCATATGTCATTGGCACTTATATTTCGTTAAAATTTATAAAACTTAAAAAAAAATCCTATTCTGTTTGTTTTGATTATTAAATTTGATGAAATTCACACATTGCAACAAGTAAAAGTAATGTAAAACAATAAATATGACCATATTCGGGTTATGCAGGTCTCTGCACACCACAACAATCCCAGTGTGACCCATGGCCCAAAACTTTAACCCACCCTTGTTCTACATTATTGGTGTATGAAGATTTAGTATACAATTTTATTTGTCAGTTAAAGTGGTCTTAAATATTTAATCATTTATTTTTTTTTTTTATTAATGTGGACACCAGTATAAAATCATTATTTTTTATTAATGTGGACACCCTTATAAAATCATTATTTTTTATTAATGTGGACACCATTATAAAATCATTATTTTTTATTAATGTGGACACCATTATAAAATCATTATTTTTTATTAATGTGGACACCAGTATAAAATCATTATTTTTTATTAATGTGGACACCCTTATAAAATCATTATTTTTTATTAATGTGGACACCATTATAAAATCATTATTTTTTATTAATGTGGACACCATTATAAAATCATTATTTTTTATTAATGTGGACACCAGTATAAAATCATTATTTTTTAAACGCATGTCAGGTGTATTTGGAAAACAGAGCGATGTGCAGAGTGGCGGACAGGGTTATTGACTTGGGAACACCTGGACTCACTAGTTCCCCACCTGCTGGAAAGAAACAGCTGATGGATGATTCTGACCTTTCCGGTGCTGTGGTCAGCGCTAAATTACCTCGCATTAAACTATCTACTGACATAATGGATAGACTCCGGCGTTTAGTGAAGCGTCAGCCACTTAGGCTGAGGGCTTCAATCAAGTGAGTCAATCTTTTCAATTTTCAAACAAAAATTTCTAAGGAAAGATTCTACATCCACTTGAATGAATTAGGAGAATTCTGTACGAAATGTATATGTTCTTGTTAACAGCTGTTTTAGTTCACCTCTATATTCTTCAGCACTTTGCATTTTTTTATTATTACAAAAAATTTGAATGTGAAAAAGATTAATTTAATTATATTGTACAGAAGAGGCATCTAAAATGGCCTAGACATAAATAAAATTCTTATTTTTCAAAAGTTTTCTATTTATATTATCACTATGGTTGAGTAAATCTTTAAATATATGTATGTATTTAAATAAACCCAAAAAAAATTTTCAGCAACGTTTTTTTTTTATAATTGACTTAAATAAATTGTATTTGCTTGGTTTTTTAGATCTGCGATTTCATTGGATGTTCTGGAAGAGAGCACAATATCTGCTGTGGCTAAACATCTGGGTTTAACAGACTCCCTGCGAGATCTCAGGTCTGTGGTGGAAAAACAAGGGGAAGAACTAGCAGCCCTGTTGGTTATTTTGGAAGAGACATACAGAAGATTTGATGTACTCATTAGACAACTTCAGGTATAACTTAGGCTTGAATTCATTATTGAACTGCACACATTATTTCATATATGTGCAGTAATATCATAAACCTATGTGTACATCAGTTTTGAAAATGTGTTTAGTAGTAACAATTATTTATTTATTAAAATAAAATTAGTTATAGTTATATTTAAAATTAGGACGACACTTTTAGTTTAAAAAAGCTTGTTTTCAGACTAAAGTGTACACAAACAGGTTTTTACTTTATTAACAGACTGAACAAGAAAATGTTTTTTGCTCAACAAGTTTTTCACAACATGCATTAAATATGCCTGTATGTTCTAATATCACAGCTGATGGGAGAATTAGAGAAAAGGTGGGAAACAGAGGTGGAAGACAGGTCTGTTGAAGTGATACAAAAACCATCAGGCAGTGAAGAGTCTCCATCTCTTTCCTCTTCCCATGATCCTCCTTTCTTCCATGACTATCACTTACATGAGGTGACATATTATATATGTATCATGTTTTTTATTGCTTCTTCGTGTTGCTTCTAATCCACATAATTTTAACAACAATAATAAAAAATTTACAAAATACATGTAATCAGTAGTTTTTGTGGAAATGAAAAACGTAAGAACAAATTTATCAAAAATATACTTTAGAATATTTATTATCATTACTAATTTGTTTTTTCTTCATCAAATAGGTTCGCTACAAGGAGCTGACAATATTATCCTTTATCAAAGAAATTCCTTTTGAGCCATCTGACCTTGAAACTACTGTAAAGCAATTACTGTAAGAGCTTTTTTAATTATTATTTAAAAAATTACTTTTAAAATTTGTGAAGGGAAAATTCTTTTCAAAGAATTGACTCGATATTGTAGCTCTTGACACTTTCAATTAATTAATGTTTGTTACTAAGTGCACATTTAAATTTTTTTTTCCTCTTATACTAAAATTAATGTTTACAAATTTTTTCGCTAATTAACATGAATATATTTTCTCCGTTAAGGACCCATTGAGGCGTTGCAATTCTGATGAAAAATTTAACATCTTAAAACATTATTTGCACTTTCTTTCAACTAACTTTTTTATAGGCTTTTATTGTAGACACATATAGACAAATGTTTTGGGAAATTTGAATTTTAAGCCCAATCAATTTGAAATTTTGAACTTTGTTTATTTTTGATGACTTAACACTATTTTAAAAGATTCGTGTAAATTAATTTCTTATTGAGCACAAGGCTAATTTTTTATAATGTTTTATATAAAGAGGTAAATTGGGGAAAGAGATTATGGAATTTCAAGTTTAGCGTGGGTGCATAAATGTGTTGAGTTCTGAAATAGTATTTTTTTGGCTAGTTGGCTACTTTAATATTGTATAATAACTTTACCACCAATAGCAAGTGAAATTTTTTAGTCTTTTGTTAATCAAATTATGTACATCACTTATTTGTTAATATTAACTATACAAACAAAACAAGATAGATACTCTTGACTCAGATCATTTATATATTTATAAAAGCATGTGCGCCATAAAATTTATATAAATATTTATATTTATAAGTTTTTTTTTAATTAATTTATTTTTTAAAATCTTTTAGAGAAAAATTTGAGGCTGATGTGCAGATGTTCAAGACAGGCCTTAAAAATGTTAAGAGTGATGAAAGCTTAATAAAAACCAGGCAAGTTATGTCAGGAATTTTGTCCAGGTTGGAGCTTCTCCTTCATGTCAACAGCATTCCCATTGATACCCAGTCAGCGCTGCCTCACACTATGTCACACACTCAAGGGTTTAAAGGTTGTTTTTTCTTTCTTCTTTATTTTGTCAAATTTTTTTACCATTGGCTCATTATAGAATCATTAAGGAAATATTGACATGAGTATTTGAATATAATTCTTCATTATTTTATGTTCATAGTGTGTCGATTGGAAGTAATTTAGGTTATGATTAATAATATTTGCAATATTCTGTGACAACCTGCTAATTTGTTTTTATTTTTACAAAGATTATATTAAAAAGTAAATAATTGGTTTTTAATTTTGAACATTTTCTCTCACTGTTTTCTTAAAAATCAAACTCTTAAATTGTAATAAAGAAAAATATTTTTATTATTTAAAACTTTTTTAATTTTAAAATTTTTATTCACTAAATAATTAAACATAAGGAAAAGAATAGATACATATTCTGTAAAAAAAATATGTTAAAATATAATGCAACATTTTAAAAAGTTTTTACATGTATATATTTTTTCTCAAATAATAGTGTTTTTTCTTTCTTAACTTCAATATAAATACATGTAAAATTTGTCAAAGCCGATTTTTTTATTTAAGCTGGGATTTTTTAATATTATTTTACAGAGGACTTGATGGTCCGATCAGATACAGATGTATCACGTCCTTTTCCTGGTTTCAGCCGAAGCATGTCAGCACCAGTCTGCATTGATCCTTACGATTCATCAACTTTTAAACAGTGCAGGTAATATGTCATACACATTTAGTTGCAGTGGGATGCTTGTAGCTTAGAAATTATTCAAAACATCATAGACTATATACAGAATAAAGTAAACATGAACAGTTTCCATGCAAGTTTTAACAAAGTCTTGGAGATAATTCTGCTGTTGTTTATTTCATCTTATTACAATCTTTTTAATGTAAAGTTTAATTTTCTCTTGTATGTTTTTAGAGCATTTTCGAAAAAAAATGCTCTATTGTCCCCGTTTTGTCTGTCCGTCTGTCTGTCCGTCATCACCCTAAATCTCAACAACCATAAGTCCTAGACCCATGATGTATATATCATTTTGTAGGTCTTGGCCTGCTATGTGTACATCAAAAGTTCAATTCTCGATAGGACCTCTGAGGGCCGAAAAAGGGGGCGTATTAAGTACCGTTTTTTACTATATAAACTAGCTATATTAACAAAGGAGCGCCCTATATCTCAGCAACCATAAGTCCTAGACCCATGATGTATATATCATTTTGTAGGTCTTGGCCTGCCCAGTGTACATCAAAAGTCCATTTCGCAATCTGACATCTCAGGGCCGAATATTAGACTTTCCTAGGTACCGTTTTTGCTTATATTTTAAATATAAATAATAAAAGCTAATCGAAGGGGCGTAATCATTATTTATTTTTGTAACAGTTATTCAACATGATTACTTCCCTCTCTATTTATCAAAACCCGGAAAAAAAATACGGATTTCGTCCGGCGTAACCGGCGAAAATGCTCTTAAATGTCCTTTGTCCAAAACAGAAAAGACTTAAATTGCTCTTTTTATATTGTTTGCATCACTGTAAATAATCAAAAAACATCCAAATCACGATTCATTAGTTTATTGAGCAGAATTCATAAAATAATTATATAATGTTCAAAGAAATAGGTTTGTTACTAATTTTATGGTAATCCAAGATTTATCAGAATAAACCAAACACACAGAATGACACTTTATTCACAACCTTCACTGTGATCCTACTAAACAACTGTCTCATCTCACAGCTCCTCCACTCTAAAGTCGAGCTGTGTGTCTTTTTTATATGAAACTAATTGCAGTCTTTACTTTTGTATGCTTCACCATGATTGGTTAATCCTTAATTAGAATTTCTATTAGTTCAGACAAAATCATGGTATTCCTGAACTTTCACAATTAACATTGAACCACTTTTATGTTCCTGAAAATACAACATACGAAATTATAGGACACTAAACTCTTTGTTCCATTTATCTAGTTGGAAGAATCAGGTTTCTCCAGGTCATACATAAAATATACATTAGACAAAATGTCTATTAAAAATATAAGCATTACCTTGACAATTGGTGCCATCCTTTATCAGGCCCACTTATTGCATACTTGGATTTTTAAAAAAATTCAAAACTTTTAATCTTATTCAGACTTCTGGCCTCTTGAATAACAAATCAACCCTGTTCTTTTTAAATCAGAATGCCATTACAATCAGTTTATTTGTTTGACGCACAGGTGGAGACATGGAGAAAAGAGTGGCTATGTTGGCTCTATACTCCAAGATCTTGTGGATGATGGAGACGAGGACAAACCTCCCCATGTCATTGTCATTGACCAGCTGTTTGCATTTATAGGCAGTGATCCTGAAAAAGCTGTGAGTGATTCTTCTGAAACTTATCTAGATTCTTTTTTTTATGTTTTTAAAACATTGGGCTTTTAAATATAAGTCAATTATCTGTGATAACCAATTCGATTAATATTTACTCTTCTTAGGCTAAAAATATATAGTAATAGTAGATGTATGACATCCAGTTCATGTTTTACTAGCCTTTGTACTGCATGGTTTAGTTTAAAAACTATTTCATTTGAGTAAAACATTAATAATAAATGTGGATTTTGTTCCTATAACGAATGTTTGTTATTTGTATAAAAGGGACAAAACATAATTATTTATAGAACACTTGCCTCTCCAGCTTTGGCAGTATTTGACAAGACCTTTCTTCCCATTAGGCTCAAATAGTCGAAGTCTACTTATAAATATCTTGATTATCTCAAAAATCATAATTAATGTTACAAATGTGTAAGATCTAGCAGTTACTTGACATATTTTCTTATTTCTTCAGGTATCTTGTGTTCAATTTCTTAAAGCTGCTGAAGAAAGAAGGAAGCGTGGTGTTATCAGAAAAACTGCATTGAACCACATTAAAGACTTGCTGGCAGCAGCATCTCATGTTGGAGGGGCCACTCACCTTGTTGCTGCCGTAGCCTCTGTCCTCAGGCATGGACCCAAGTAAGTTTTTTAATATTTAATCATGGTGAAACGTTTGTGGTTAAAATAAAATACATGTAGGTTCTTTTAATTTACTTTACATCCCATCAATAAATAGGCATAGTATGAATGGGTAACATTTGTTTCACCTTTTCAAACCCATAGACAAATGGTTAATAACTGAGGCAAACAGGAAGATTTTCTTTTTACTGTATAGTCAGTCCGCTGTCCTACAAGTTTAGAAAAAAAAAATGATTTATTTATACTTTGTTAAAATGGGCATCTTTCAGCATAGACTAGTTTTATTTTATATCACCTGTTTAAATATTGCAATCACTGAAAAAAAATTAAAATTTCTTGTCTTTTGTTATGATTGGCTTTAACTTTGTACCGATGTTTGATTTAATTCAAATTAAGGTGAAGCTAGAATCGGACGCAATGTATGTTAATAACAGAGAAAACATCTTTTTATTGATAAAGATTGCACTATATGTCACCATTCATATTTATTTGGCATAGCAGATGATCCACTTTTGATATAATTATTTTTCTTTTTTAGAGTGGATGACCTTATGTGTGGTGGAATGTTGCATGAAGTACGAGAGGCTTTTGCTGAAGCTATGAGCTCTGTAGTCCAGTTGGCGTCACAACATCCAATAGCCAGTGCCAGCAGCATAGGTCTTCTGTGTACCATTCCTTACACTAGGTAACATTACAGAACATTTTCTCTAGTTCTTTTTTACTGGTGCAAATTTTATTTCTTAGCTCATAATTTGACTGCATACCACATTGTGTGCACTGAATTTTACATAAAATTTTACATCTTAAATTTTTTTTTTTTGGCAGAGCTGAAGAAAAATGCCTGGTGAGATCTCACTTGGTGCACCTGCTTGACAGACTGTGCAGCTTGGGTAACCACAGAGCAGATGGTCTGGGTGCTGAAGCTCAGACCCCGAGGCAGAAAGTTTCAGCCTTGGCCTGGGCAGGGTTTCAGGTGCTGGCCTCCAGATGTGTCAAGTGGGAAAATGAAGATGGTTGGTCTTACTTGAACTGTTCATACATGCAGTTTGTTTTATTCAATACAAGCACACATTAATACATGTAGCTTGTTTTATTCAATACAAGCACACATTAATACATGTAGTTTGTTTTATTCAATACAAGCACACATTAATACATGTAGTTTGTTTTATTCAATACAAGCACACATTAATACATGTAGTTTGTTTTATTCAATACAAGCACACATTAATACATGTAGTTTGTTTTATTCAATACAAGCACACATTAATGCATGTAGTTTGTTTAATTCAAAACAATTCAATAACATGTAATGTTATAGCACTGAACCTGAAATTACATCAGTAAGTGGATATATACCTATTCAAAGCGAAGTGAATAAGTTTTCTTTCAGAACTGAAAAATTCAGTTGCTTAAACTTTATATTCTAAGGTGTTTTACAAATTCTTAATTGACAGGATGTAGCACTTTTGTTTGATTAATTGACAGGATGTAGCACTTTTGTTTGATTAATTGACTGGATGTAGCACTTTTGTTTGATTGACAGGATGTAGCACTTTTGTTTGATTAATTTAAAAAACAGCAGCAACACCAACTTAAATTGTAAATGATAAATTAAAATATTTTAATGTTTTGTATTTGTTTCTTATAGGCTCTCAGGTGGAGGAATTGGAGCATTCAGGTCTGGCTAAACAAGTCTCTACTTTACTAACTCATCACTTAGCCAGAGCAACAGAAGGCATTGGGAATGCCATGGCTGGCACAGAGGCACTCCAAGAAGTACTCAGCCTTCTCAATAACCTGTCCAGGTAATAACGAAACTGAAGCTCAGGTTAACATAGAACGTTTTTGTGTGTTTTTTAACACCTTTATTAGTGGGGATCATGAGCATCTCAACTCTTTTTTCACCTATCACAAAAATGCCACCAGTTTATGATTTTAAAATCACATTAATTAAGTCTGTGTTGTTTTCATTGAATTTTTTTGTGCATATTGCAGGAGTAAAATGGGTAAAGCTATCCTGAGCCAGCCTGCCTGTGTATCTAAACTTTTATCCTTGTTGCTAGACCAAAGGTGAATATTCTTTTTGTTATGAATTTGTAAGATATAATTCTGGTTAAGTAAAAATTTAGTTTTAAATAGATGTTGCATTTTGAGTATCAAGAATAGGGAAAAAAGAACTGTTTGGATAATAAGACAAAATCAACAAGTTGACAAACTAGAAAAAACAAACATTGCAAATATAAATTCTATCTAATTTTTTTATTCCACCTTATGTGTAAAAATTCACCCTTTTATTTTTCATACATCTTTTAAAAACCCAAATGATTTATAAAAACCCAAATGATTTATAAAACTCAAAGCATATTATTAGCAGTGATAGCATTTCTGAAGACTAGTTAACAAGTTTGATAAATTAGTTCTGATACTTTTTTGTTTATAATTGTGCAAGTTGAAGCCTATATTGTTTTGTCAGCTGGCTGACAGACATAAATAAACCTGTTCATTTCAAAAAGAAAATGCTGCATATAAAAATAAATATAGTTGACAAACTTTAATTTTTAAAAAAAAATTACAATTACATGCACGTCTTCTTTCAAAATAAACAAGTTGTGAATACTGCTTGAGTCTATGCTGAATTTTTCAATCTCGCAGACCATCACCAAAGCTGGTCCTCATCATCCTTCAACTGTGTAGAGTGTCTCTCCCCTTGATGAACTGCGTGGACTGTGAGGAGGTGGAGCTGCCAGCCTGGGGTCAGCAACTCTATTCCAGTCACTGGAGCACTGCCAAACCTGTCTCAGATCCACCAGCTAAAATAATATGTTTGCTTTTAGCTAAGCTTGGTGATTTTCTGGTACCAGGTAATTTAAAAGTTTTATTCTTTTGAATTATCCATTCTCCAAAACTGCCTCAGCAATAAATGACAAACATTTAAAGAACATTTTTTTAATAATGCAGGAATAGGACGAACAGTAAAACATCTAAGTCTTCTAAGAATAATACATAGAACGTACTTACTGTGCTTTCTTATCTTATTTTTTTTTAAAGGTCCATAACTCTATTATGTTCTTATTCTCATTCCTAATTGACCAAAATTCTGCTATGTTTACATTACAATAACAATGAGTACATTAAAAAAAACATTGTTACATATAAAAGAGAATAATTTTTATAACATATCAACAGGTGACCAAGTCTTGTTGTCTAGTCGGTCACCATCACAGGATTCATCAGCTCCTGGGAGGTCAACCAAGGGAGGAGACTCTGACAAACCAGGCGACAGTGACGTCCAAAGAGGAAAACTTTCTGTATTTGTACATAAAAGAGAAGATCAAATGTCCCATGATATAATTCAACCTTTGCTCAGGTAAGATATTTTTTTCTTCATTTAACCCTTTTTTTATATGGGTATTGTTTTTATATGGGTGTTGTTTTTATATGGGTATTGTTTTTATATGGGTGTTGTTTTATATGGGTGTTGTTTTATATGGGTGTTATTTTTATATGGGTATCGTTTTTGGTATCTGGGCACTAGTGAGGAAATAAAATAATGCTGACCAAATATAGATGGAAAAAATTTGTTCTTAAATATTTAGACTTAATCCTCATCAAACAAAATGGCTACAACAAAATGTTTAAAACATAAACAAAACTTAAGGTGTCCAAGTATAGATGTCCAAGGAAAAAAACAACATTTTATTTGAATCATGAACTGTAAATATTTTAACATTCAATATTAAAAATACATGATAGAAAGACAACATATTTGGGTTTAATTAACTGCAATGTTTCTTACTTTGTTTGTCATATAGGCAACATTAAAGTTTTAAAATAATATTATTTTGACACATTGATCATCATATTTTCTTGTTTCTGATATTCTGTTGTTTCTTTAAAACACTAGCTGTGAAAATCGACCATTTCGACTGGTGGGTAATACCAATGTAGACAAAGTGATGAGACTGGATAGAGAGTTGGCCAAGGTTAGGATGATTCATCAAAACTACTTAGCTATTTTTATAACTTAAAAAATACACTGCATTAACATATTTTTGTATGTTAGTTAAGTACATTTTTATAACATTAATATCCTCCATGTGCTGAGTGTGATATCCTTTGGTTTGTTGTGAGAATTTTTAATTACGATAAACTCTTTATAATATCCACTCTGATGTTATGGATCATTGAGCAGAATGGCAAAGTTGAACTGACTACAGAGGATGCAGTTAATGCCTTCAAGAAAGCTTACAAATGGGCTCAGATGGGATTGGTTATATCTACAGCTCCGCCCACTGACTCAAACCTGGCTGAGAACACTAATGGGACAGACAAAAAGAAAACCATCTCTGAAGTCATCTGCAAGGACAAAAACTCAGAATTGGCCAGGTATGGTGATTGCACCATCTCAACTGTTTTTTTCTTTGTGGGTTTTTTAAAGCAATTGGGGTTCAACAATCATGTATGATTGTGAGGAGATACTGCAGGGTTACCTTTATGCTTAGCCCACTAATCTAACCTTTTTACTGTTCACCTGTCTCTTTGAGTGTCATGGCCTAAACGTTATTCTTGTCCAGCTTTATTCCAAATTGTATTAAATAGATACAGGGATAACCTAAGTTGCAATTACAAAATAAAAACCGGGTTGACATGAAATTAGTTGTTTTTTTTTTCTTTTCTGAATCTTGCATAGCTGTACTGATTTAAATTCATTATGCTGTTATAGTTTTTTTTTGAGCTATGCTACACAATCAGACTGTAGGGGTGAAAAATACCAAATAACAAGTAGTTTTTTTTTTTTTAAAATAATTTCATAGATTTATATAAGTTTTGATTTTAATGCTTGTTGAGAATAAATTAACTTCTTAAAACAAATTCTCTCCTAGAACTGACCCAGTAAGAGCTTTCATTAGTGGCCACGTGGCCAATGCCATGGCAGCTGAAGTTATTGCTCTCCTACACAATCTACTATCCTCACAGGCCAGCTCCACCGCTCACACCTGGTCACAGGCTGTACAAAGGGTCAGTGTTAGCTCCATGTATGATAATATATTAAAATTTATTCAGTATGTTCTGTGGCTGTACAAAGGGTCAGTGTTAGCTGCATGTATGATAATATATTATAATTTATTCAGTATGTTCTGTGGCTTACATACATGTAGCAGCTAAAAAAATATTTTTTTCTTCACTGCTTGAAGGTTTTGGCAAATGCATTGTCTGGCTTACCTGTCCTGCTTGGATGCCTGGATGGCTTGTCATCTCCTAGATCACCTCGTAGCCAGTCAAACAACCAGCTCATGTCCTTGGCCAAACAGGCCAATGCTGCACTATGTGCCATAGGTGGCTTCCAGGAAACTCTCAAACCAGGCTGTGAAGTCAAGGTTAGGTTGTTTTATTACACTCGAGTTTCAAAAATACAGCCAGGGATGGAAACCTCATTAATATGATTGCTGCATGAGTAAATTATGAATTTAATGTTTTGATAAAAGGGCATCCCCTCCAAGGCCGGTGTACACGGATAGGATAAAGGTCAATAAGCAGAAATAGGCTCTGAACAGTGCACAGTTTGATTGTGAACTCATTTATCGTGGTTCTTAAACAATCTTGCTAATAACTTATGCGGGTTCCATTACATTAGTACTGGACTGGCAAAGAGAGGACCTTGAACCACGCATCATTTCTTTGAATTCATTCATCTGAGTTTAAAAGCAGTCCGGCAAAATACAGATAGCAGCCCGCTAAAGGGGCTTAGCGTGAGGGTCTTAAGTTATCACTGTTATTGTTAAGGTCCCGTCTTGAAAAATATCTTGAGAGCTTAGAGATAATGTAAAAATATTTACACTTACAATATAAAGAACCATGAAACAAAATTATGGTATTATCCCCAGTACTTGAAAAAATTCTTATTAGCCACGTTTCATGAACCAAATATTATTATAGTGATTGTTTTTACTTCTAGAAAACATCTCCACTTTGTGATTTTCACATCAGCTTTATTTCAGCTCAACTTTTTTATTTTCCTGGTACATTACACACCACAAACAGGCACAATGTTTTTTTTTCAAATTAATTGTAGGGTATAACTTGTTAATGATTTAAGATACAATTCTTAGATTAGAACTACTGTATGTTTCTTATTTTAATTTTTATATGATCAAGGTGCAGTAATTTATTGATACATTTATCTTTTTGATATTCTCTTTCACAACAATTTAGATAACAGGTGAATGTATCAGAGGATCCTATGGGACAGTGGTCAGTGTGTCCGAGCAGAATGATGTGGTCACTGTTCAGCTGTCAACTGATAGCAACTCTGATAGTATTCCATCTACTGCCACTTACAGTGATACTGTTAAAGTACCTTTGGCTCGTGTTCAGCCAGTTAGAAATGAAGTAAGATTTTGTTGATAAAATAAAGAACATGGAATACGATGTATCTGATGATCATCCTGCTATTTAAATCTCCAACACATCATATTCATCCCAGCACTCTATGAATGGTTTAAAATAATACTCTAGTTTTAAAAGCATTTCAGAAATGAAGTAAAAAAGATGAAAGTATTTTTAGTTGAACTCTATTTTTAATTATTATTATTGTTTTTTTTTGTACTTTTAGTCATGACATGATTTTTATTTTTTTTTAAATTCATCTTAGATTTTCAACAAGTACCAAAGAGAAATGAGTGAAGCCATCCTGGCTGCTGTCCAGGCAGTTATTCTTCCACCTGATGAAGCCACCTCTCCCCTCACTCACCCTCTCCACTCTGCCGGTGATGGGAACACCATGGCTAATCAGATATGTCGTGTAGTGGCTGAGATTCGTACTCGCACTTCCATGGTGCTTGCACAGTATTTACAAGATGTTGAATTTGCCAAGAAGTTCATTGAACATTGCGGCTACTCCATAGACATGTTGAAATCCCTTGCAAAGGATTGCCAAACTGGTAAGCTTTGGAAATATATCTTTTTTTTTTTTTCCATAGTTTATTTGTGCAAAATTTTCTCAATGTTTTAGTCGCCCTGCCAGATATTCTAAATGCAAATTATAAAAAACAAAAATTATTTTTTTCAATTCTGGAGGGTAATTTAATTTTGATCTTCAGCAATAAAAACTTATTTCAAACCAAGCATTACCCTAGTAACTTTTAGTAATAAAGGAAAAAAAAGAATTATTAGAGAAAAGTAAATTTGTCAATTTGTATTTAAATTCTTTTATATGAGACTAAATGAAACAGATTTAAAAAAAATAACTAAAACACGAACAATAAAAATGAAAAGTCTCTCTTTTTATTTTGTTTAAAAAAACAACCAAGAAATGTTGATAGATACAAAAAAAATCATCAGTATCATAATGCCTGTACTTTAGATTATTACTATTAACATGTACTTTAGATTATTACTTTTAACATGTACTTTAGATTATTACTATTAACTGAAGCTGCAATATTTACAGATTTAAAAAAACAATGAATTGGGAAATTATCAATTGTAATGACTCTCACACCAAATGGTCTTCACTGATTGGCCATTGAGCTTGATCTTTTTAACAGTTGTTTTGAATTTTTTATATTTCTTTTTTTTTTACTATCATTTGACTTGTTTTTTTTTGTTTCATTTCTTCTAGGTAGCAGGCTACCAGTGGTTGAGGCTCACTGTCAGAGGTTACGGATGCTCTATCGTGACTGTGCTAAACCTCCTCCTCCCCCTTGTCGCGCTGACATCAGACCAGTAAGTTGGACATCTAGCAGAATTTTATTTTTAAAGTTGATTAAGAAAACATCTTAATGGTATAAAATTTTTTGACTTGTAAAATTGATAGACACATGCGATAGTAGTGAGTTTTAAGGCTTAAAGTTCTCTGAAACAATTCTTAGAGAAACTGATGTGGCTGTGGAGTCCTCTGAAATTAGTTTTACAAGCTTCTCTAAAGTCGTTGTTCATTACGTAGTTGATGAAGAAATTAGTCATGGAGTTCAGTGGCACCAATAGTAGAACTGCAGTGAATGTTGTCTCAGGAAAGGCATGGTACTCCTTAATGGTGATGCACACGGTAGGAGGCACAGAAAACAGGAAAAAAAATCCAAACATGACCACAAAAAATCTGATACTTTTCATAACCCTGGACCCGATTATTTCAGTCTGGTTTGATAAACGTGTGTTTTTATCATGGAGCGCTGATTTCGTTGCAGCTATGGCACGTCTGTGGCGATATGACAGGATTGCTATCCTCAGATAAGCTGTGCAAGTGATCAAGATAACAACAAACGTTAAAGGTCCACATATGTAAATTTTATAAAAGTTCGGCATTGTGCTAATAATGCAGGCGTTGCTGTTGGTGTCTGATGTCATTGTGGGAAGGGCGCACAAGACTGCAATCACAAACCAAACAGGTGCGAGCAGTTTGTGGATTTTCCCTTTAGTGCAGTGATTGATGTAGAAATAAGGGTGTGCTATGTAGGTGTGCCGATCCACTGCTATTATTCCCATGTGCAGAAATGAGCCCATGATCAAACCAAGGCTGCTGCCACCCATCAGGGTGTATAGCACGTCGTTAGGCCAAGATGACCCCCATAGGAGTCCAAATATGCCTACGCAGATAATGTTGGCCCCAGTCAGCATGTCAAGCACTCCCAGTGACACCACAAAAATATTGGCATTTGTTTGGAGTTTAGGTGTTTGCTTGATTGTCCAGATCATCAGGATGTTCTGTGCAATGATGAATAATCCAAAGATGATTAAAATCGAACTGAAGAATGTTGGCACTACACAGTCAGCTCTGTGCTGTGATGATGATGAAACATTCATTATTTACATATTGGCTCCAGTGCATGAACTCTTGAATTATTTGTTTATGATTTTTGTTTGTAGTAGATATGACTTTTTAAAATGATAAAGAACATTTTTTCATCTATGCTGAGGAATTATAAAATGCACTATTACTTTATTAGAATGTTTACTTTACTTGTACAAGCACTTGGATAAAGTGTTATGAAATATGTGAAATCGTGTCTAAGCACATTTTATCACAGCACACCACAAGCGTCATAAATTATAATTGTTTCTATAAATAAACATGCTTTCTATGGAACATTAAAGCATTCTTTACAAAAGCTGCTAATTAATTTTTAATCAGTGTAAGCCACAGAAATGAGAATTTAATCTTCCTATACATTATTTGTGAGGGCATTCTGTAACACTGTCAGAATATTCACTGAAATGTTGGCTTATTCTTTAACGCTGTCAGAATATTCACTGAAACTCTGGCTTATTCTTTAACGCTGTCAGAATATTCACTGAAACTCTGGCTTATTCTTTAACGCTGTCAGAATATTCACTGAAACTCTGGCTTATTATTTAACGCTGTCAGAATATTCACTGAAATGTTGGCTTATTCTTTAATGCTGTCAGAATATTCACTGAAACTCTGGCTTATTATTTAACGCTGTCAGGAAATTCACTGAAACTCTGGCTTATTCTTTAACGCTGTCAGAAAATTCACTGAAACTCTGGCTTATTCTTTAACGCTGTCAGAATATTCACTGAAACTCTGGCTTATTCTTTAACGCTGTCAGAATATTCACTGAAACTCTGGCTTATTCTTTAATGCTGTCAGAATATTCACTGAAACTGGCTATCTTGTCAATCCCACAATGCAGTAGAGCTTTTTTTTTTTTGCCCTACTTTTTAATTTGTTTTATGGGACTGAGTAATGGAAATGATAAACAAAGTATTCATTTACCAATCGGCTTATCAGTTAAAAAAAAAATCCTTATTATGGTTCCCTGTGTTTGGTCAGTGTGTCCTATTTGTACAGGCAATGGCTGACAGCATTATTGATTAGACAATTTTACCTTAACCCATTAGAACCAGGCATGACATTTTATCTTTTTTCTAGCTTCACAGTCCTTTATTTCTCAGATTTCTGAACAAAAATTACTGTCATCTAAAGTCCTAACTTATAACATCAATATCTTCAATAGTAGATCACTAATACCTGTAGTTGTTCTATATAATGTCAAATATGTATGTAAACATGTATATATATATATATATATATATATATATATATATATATATATATATATAAATAAAACCAAATTAAACAAAAAAAAACTGAAATATATGACAACATTATTAATTATGAAATTTAAAGACAGTTAAAAGTTTGTTTTTCCCCAAGTGATTCAGCGATACTTTTGATTCAGCACATGGAGCTTGCCAATAGATGCCCATTATTAACACAAAAAAAAAGTTGACTTGATTTTAAAGAAAGCCAAAAATATATTTAGAATCAGCTTGGAAAGGGAAAAAATGGGCACAGTCCATTCTCTACACACCACACAGAAAGTTTTGCTACTATGTTTAGAACAAATCAAATGCATACATTTTTTTGCTACATTCTACTACAAAATAAAGGTGAATTTAAAAGATTACTTTCATCTCTATTATTGTTTTTTGTGACAGTTTTTTCTGTTATCTCCTCAGATATAAATATATATTTATCCTATTGATTTTTTAAAATTATTAACAGTTACTTATTCAATACTAATGGGTTTTTATCCCCCCTCCCTCCGCTCCTTTCAGTCCAAAGAAATGATTTGGGATGTTGCCAGACCATTTCCTCCTACAAGAGCTTGCTTATTCTCTCATGGTATGACTGCCATCATGTTTCTGGGAGATCCAAGTGCAGGTGTGGGTCTGCCCAGAGGCACAATGGTGTATGCTAATCAACCTATTCCTAAAGAGGTATTTCATTTGTTTTTAATTATTATGTACTAGTCATCCCGCGGTGTAAAATACCCCGCCTTATCAATCAATATAATTTCTGTAATTTTATTTTTAAATGAGCAATCAAACAAATTAACAGGCTGACATCTTAGGAGAAAAATACATGGAATGCAAAGTTGAACTTTGACCTGACCCGAGCCAAACAACGCTAGGTGTCCTCTGTGACATATTCGGGAATTCCACAATCTATAAATAGTCCTGTGACTTGAAGTTGTGTGTTATTTATATAGATATGTAGAAATGTATAAATAAATTAGTCTGCATCCAGTAGCCGGAGACTTATTAGGCTATTTTATTTTCTCTTGCGTTAAAGTATTGGTCAAACGTATCCAGCCTAATAAAAAGCTTTTCTTGTGATTGGCTGATAGTTTAGCCCTTGATTAGTGATGTGTGATATACATCAGTATCAGGAATAAGAAATATTTTTTAAGGGTTTTGGAAGTGGAAATCTTTCCTCATGTTTTAATTCCTTAACCAATTTGTAACTGAATTTTCTAGTTTTGACCCATTGGTTCTATGCATCTTAATTAGTAATCATATTGTGATTGGAAGTTGGTAGAAATATCGGGATTTTAAAGGAATCAATAAAAGTTTTAGATGCTGACACAGAAAGCCATGATATTAATACATTTCTTGGATAGATCTTTTACTTTATATTGGGTATAAGTGTATAAGAACTATGGCTGCTATAGAATGAGATTATATTTATACTATAACCAGATCTTATTATTGATTTAATCAACTTTCAAGGTGAAAGTATTTAATCATGATAAATCCCTGCACTCAATCTCATTATTTTCACTATAGGCCCCGTCATTTTATTGGGAGCTTGAGATTTCTTCATTTGGAGACTCCCATGATGAGAGCAGTGCGGTCATCTCATTTGGATTCGCACCGCCTGCTGAGAAGAAAGACGCTGCATGGACCAACCCAGTGGGCACCTGTCTTTTCCTTAAGTATGGACATTTTCCAATTTTCGTTTATGATTTTTCAACTCCTTAGTTCTGCTTGAAATCTTAAATACTAGCTAAGTAAAAAGAAAAAAAAAAGGTGATGTTTATTAAATACTATGTTATTCTTTTAGAACTATATTTTCTTGCCTTAACATATCTTTTCTGTTAAAACAGTGTGTAGTTGTTTAAAAACAAGATTTTTCTTCTAAAACAGTAGGCTCTTAGATACTAAGATGTTTTAATAATGTGCCAAGTGCTTTTGAATTAGAAGGATCATTATGTTTTGTAAAAAAAAAAAAAAATGTATCTTGTTGTCACCAGCACTGGGAAAGCTGTCCACTACAATGGTGCTAGCCTTCTGCAGTGGCGAAGTGTTAGGCTGGAGGTCACTCTAAGTGCTGGAGACATTGCTGGAATTGGCTGGGAGAGAGCTGGAGACTCACAGGATAGCTCACAGACTCCTAAAGGTGAAAAAAAAATTATTAATAGCACTGTTAGTTATTTTTGGATATATGAACGTTAGTTTTTTAAAAATTCCTTGGAAACACCATCTCAAAATTATGAAGTATTTTCATAGAGATTTTATTTTCACGAAAAATTGTATTTATTCCAGTTGGTAGCAGTGCTCAAAGACAAAAAAAATCTGTTTGAAATTCAGTGTGAATTGTTTTGTGAAATTGTTTGAGCACAATTTTTCTTTTTTTTTTATTGCCCCTGCATGGCATTTCTTGAGATAATTAACATGGAGGATAAATGCCTGTACATTTTTGTATGAACCTCAATCAAACACATAGTTACTGTTTATAATGTATATTTTTATGCATATAATTATTTAAGGACAAGTGTATTTCACCTATAATGGACAAAGACTGAGTGCTACTTTAGATAATGTATCTGGAGCCATGTATCCAGTTGTTCACATACAGAAGAAGGTTAGTGTTTTTATCTGTTATCTGAAGTATCAATAAGAATTGTCTCTTGTTCCTTACTGTAGTTTGCAAAAAAAAATAAATTATAATTTACCTGTATGCATTATTTTAAAAAACATATTTACTTATAGTAAATGCCCACTCATGATATTCCTTATAAACCGTATTATGAATTTTGACTTTGGTCTTGAGTTTTCATAGGACTCCGCTAAATAAAAAAAATATTCAAGGCAAAGTACATTTTCAAAATGGGTATTCCCTATAAGAAGATTTCTGTTTTCTTCTTTTTATTATTATTAAAGCAGTAAGTTTAACTATAATTTTTTTTATTATTATTATTCAGAACTGTCGCATGAAAGCCAACTTTGGGGCCCGTCCTTTTGCCTATGCAGAGGGCCAGCAGCACAGAGAGGCTGCTGAGGCAGCCAATGATGTTCTGAGAGATATAAGAGAATCTTTTGGTCATCTCCCTTTTCATGCAGCATCTGACAGTGAAAGTGACAGCACTGAGCCTCCGGTGACTTCTTCCCAGGATTCATCACGAGACAGCAGGACCCCTCCCAGAGCTCCGTGTAAAGTGGCTGAACCTCCACCAACTTTGAAAGGTATATTTTATTGCCTGGTTTTTGTAATACTAACATCTAATTTTAGCAGATTAGTAACTAGTAAACCTTTTTGTAAACTTCAACAAAAATATTTCTAAGTTTATATTATGTGAACTTTTTAAAATTACATGTTAATATTTATGTGTGCATCACACTCTCTGCTATCTGGCCAAATGTGACTGAAGGTTATGATAGAAAATCAATAATCTAGAGTATATTCAAGAGTCTGCTATAAATAGTTCTATTAGTAAAGTTGCTTCAGCTCTTTAGGGCCATCAGGGTAGATGAAGTTTTATAATTTGTCAGTTTCTGTAACCACTGCATATAAAGGGACAGTGTGGTAACCACAACACCCTGCCGCCTTTACTTCCCAAACTAAAATTAGATACCCATTTTAAGCTGGGTGGACTTGGGGTGGGGTGGGGATTTTTAACTAACTTTCATAAGGACTTGGGTCAATTCCCTTGGTTCTCACAGGGAATCAAACCTGGGAATGATCAGTTTTTTAAAAAAAAAAGGGTTCTGAATTTTTTATTTTGACTTTTTAAACTTTACCAAAAATAATTATTTATTAGCATTATTAATTATTTTTTTTGGCAGAGTACCAGGTAGATGACAGTATGAACTACAAGCTGCTGCCTTGCTATGACAACTTTGTGATCACAGGCCCAGACACCATGTTTGTCAGACCCAATGAAGAGGATTCAGAGGATGAGGCTGTTGTTGAAGAGTTTGCCACAGAAGATCACTATGCACTCCTGGTGAAGGCCTGGGAGCAGAAAGTCTTTCCAGTAATCAGGAGGCGGTTCCGCAATGAAGCAGAGAGGAAAGATGGTCTGGAACAGATTAGAGGTGCACTTCAACTAGGTAGGGGAAAATAGGCAGATTTTTTTAGAGATCTTTACCTTTTTTTTTTTTACAACAGTTTTCTATTGGAAAGTGAAATTCACTAATAGATACTTTTTGGTAAAGCTCTCGGCAACATCGCAATATGTTTTTTTTTATTTGGTACTTTTCACTCCTTGTATTTTTTTTTGTTTCTCTTGAGGCAGGATGAGAAATCAATTTATAATAGATTCAAAAAAATAATATTTCCAATAATTTAGGGAAGTACTTTTTTTTTTTAAAAAAATCCAAAATACTACTGCTCCACATGTGTAAAATATGTTTCATTGATTGTGTACGATTCAATACAGGAATGACAGACATAGCTAGGCAGACAGTGGAGTTCCTCTATGAAGAGAACGGTGGTATACCAAGGGACCTCCAGTTGCCCACCATTGAGGACATCAAAGAAGACTTGGCCAAGTTCACCATAGACAGAGTGAAGAAGGGTACCACCGTCATCATACGCACCCCCAGTGGGCTGAGTGCACACGCCACTACCCAGTTGCCTAAGTTTGCCGTGAGGAGCGTGCTCAAGACATTTGGATTGACTGGGACTGTATTAGATGTTGACACCGTAAGTAAAGTCCTCAGAAACCAAAGCTAAAGATAAAAAGAAAACTTTTTTGTAAACTTTTTTTGTAAGTTTTTGTAAACTTACTGTGATCATTTAGTTATTGACTTATTAATGTTTAAAATTCTCGAATTGTGCTAAATCTGAAAAGTCCTAAAAACCTGAGCAACTTTTAGGATTATATATGTAACTTAAAAATTACCTGTTGATTAATATAGAGAATAATAAAATGATAAAAGTTATAGTGTAAAACTTTTCAGCAAGAAATGTTAGTCAGTTTTGACATCTAATTGGGCTTCTTAATTCTGTGACACCATTGTTTATCATTTTGACGATAAGGTTGGCATTGTTTAAGTGTTATTTTCAGCAATACCAGGGTATTCTTTAATATTCTGTGACCTCAAGGTCTCCATTTTGTCGTTTATGACACTTAGGCATAAAACTAATTTTTTTAAATTGCAATATTACCGAGGTAGATATCTGATACAATATACAGTATACAGTGTACAGTATACAGTGTTCAGTATACAGTGTACAGTATACAGTGTACAGTATACAGTGTGTATATCTAAAAAGAATTTTTTTTTTTCAACTCCTACTCATTATATTGTTTTTTTCCCTTTAATTCTTTAGGCTAATGAATTAGTTCAGGTTGAGACTTACTTGAGAAGCGAAGGAGTGCTGGTTCGATTCTGGTATCCATTACTAACGCTGGAGAAACCAGCCCAGGGAATGAGGAAAGCTTCTATTACTGGCGGACAGACTATGGACACATCCAATATCTTTATACACAGGTGGGGAAATTTATTATTGACCTTTAGTGGGAGGTTTTGGGGGGGGGGGAGGGGTAAATATTGCAGAGCAGGTGTTAATATACTTATGATTCAAATATGAATAAATAATGAAGATAATGTGGCACATTACTCGACTTGTTAGCCAGTTGTCCCTGAGTTTAACGCTCCCTAGGAGTGTCAGGATATTTCTAGAGTCTGGGCAACAGTCCAAAATCAGTTTCAGTATTCAAACGATACCTGACAATATTAATAAATAGTTAAGTCTAGTCTGTTGTGCCATGGATGATAGAAACAGGTGAACTTATAATTTATCTGCCACAATGGCCTCTGTAGTTTTTGCTATAACTGTGTTAACAGCTATTTGTTGCACAAGTCAGAAATTAAAAAAGATATTTTCACATATAAAAGATTTTTTTTTAAATATATAAATGCAACATTTTATTTGTTGAAATGTTTATTCAGCAAGTTTCCACTTTTTTCCTGATTGCCAAGTGGTCGCTGTCAGCTGAATATTTAGTTTGGTGAAAGGCATTTAAACTTTAATTTCAGTTAAACTCTACTTTGGCTACTTCATTCAGAATTGAAATTTTATGCTTTATAATACTTACTCAAATCACTGAAGCTGTTTCTTTTCCTTCTCACCAGAGAATTATTGGGCAGTGAGGCCACACTAGCAAGAATGTACATTCGCACAGCATTCCTTAGACTGACAGATCACTGTAACTCTCCTGCCATGGAACTGACGTCCTTCTCTGCCAGCCTAGGGTCAGGCATGGCAGCATGTGCTGCTACTTTACAGGTCAGTGATGTCTCATGAATAGACTTAATCAGGCTATTTACAGAGCTAAAAACTTTTTAGCTATGAGCTTTCGTCTATTCTTCATGCAGTACAAGTTTTCTGTTTAAAATATATGACTGAAGTATTTTTTTATTATGAGCATACATTAATTATGACATTTTTACAATTTTAATCTGTTCCTAGAAGGGCACCCACTCTTTCATTTTTAGTTTTGATGATTTATATTAATATTTGTATGATCTAAGGAATTATTTTTTTTTTATGTTTTCATAAAGGCTTAATTTAAAAACTTTTTTTTTTTAAATATTTTTATATTTTAATTGACACTTTTTTCTGTTAATAAACCATAATTAAACCATGACAGAACTACTTAAAGGTCAATAGTTAATCAATAGCTATCCTTTTACAGATAATTTTATATTTTGTTTGTTATTATTTAATCTAAATTAATTAAATGCTGAAATCAATGTTATGGTTTTAAAAAAAAACAAAAAAAAAACGAGTTTTTGGCTGGTTGAATCAAAATTGATATCTTCCAGGAACTGGATCTGGAGAACATTCAGCTTTTGTCTGAGCACCTCCTGGCTGCACCTTTCACAACTGGGACACTGGAGGCCACTTCCCCATTTCAAGTTTCACTTCTCTCCCAGTTATCCCTGTTGCCTCTGGTCTCGCTGACCAGTCTAGTCTACCGCAACAGTCTCAGGCTGAAGAGGGAGTTGGCGGTGGCCATTGCCAGGGCATCCAACCAAGGAGAAGACTATTTGATTGAGCTGACCAATCAGCTGTGTATGTGTCTGCAGGTTAGAGTTCTATGGTACTTTGTTTCCCCCATAATACTGAAACTAGAATTACCATTTCAGATTGTAAGTAAGTAGGAAGTAAGTAAAGTTCCCTTAGCCCTAAAGGGCCATCGGTGCAGATGAAGTGTAGAATTCATCTGTTTCTATAACCTCGGCATATGAAGGGATTGTGTGGTTAGCACAACGCCCAGCCGCCTTTACTTCCCCAACTTAAAGTCAGGTACCCATTTAAAGCTGGGCGGACTTGTGGGACGACTTTGAAACAAATTGCACCAGGAAAAATTCCCCATGGTTCTCACCGAGGATCGAACCCAGGACTCTCAGGTTGACAGTCGAGTATCTACACTACTCGGCCATCCGCCCCACAATTTCAGATTGTAAGAATATAAAAATAAAATTTTTGAAAATCATTCCAAGTAGTGTATTTTTCTCTTCAGAAAGTGTAACATGTAATTACAGTAATTTTCAAGCATGTAATTTATAGTATTACTAGAAATCAATTTTATTTGACAGATAATATTCTCTTCTCTTACTTCAATTGTTTTTATTTTTTTTAATCAATTAACCAGACAGCCCCTGAGATGTTTCACTATGTACACTACACAGTCAATGAGACAAAGATAAGTACAGATGTCCACTTTCCAGGCGCTGCTTGTGTCTTAGTTTCATGCGTCAGAAGTCCTGATGCTGGTAATAAAGAGTAAGTACTTGCTGTGATTTATTTACTATAAAATAGGGAGCCTTCTAGTTGAACAGATTGTATCATTCTTAGTGAGTTTTATTTTCTCATTGAAATTCGCTCATTCTAGTTTATACGGTGGGCCATCATTTAAAAAGTGTCTTCTTTTTTATCTGTCTATTTTTTCTTAGTTTGAACACCATTTATTTGTTTCACTTGCTCCTCGTGAGAATTACTTTTTATTTTAATCTGAAAATAATTGTGAGGGACTAAGGCACTTAAAGTGTTATTTCTTTCAGATGGTGTTAATGTTTAATTTTGTTTGATGCTTAATTTTTCTTCATGCATTGTCAACATAAAACTATTTTACGCCAGAACAACTGTTTGGTGTAATCATAAAACTTGTATTGAAACAAGTCAGATAAAAACATGTCTTATCGCACACATTTTTTTTTTCGTTCCAGAACTCCACCATACAGATCACCCTGGGCCAGGATCAGCACCTACAGCGGAAAGAGAATCCGAAAGTGTGGTCAGGTGACTAGGCAAGAGGTTGTGTGCTACCCACGGGATGTTCACACCCAGACTAACAGCAATGACCAGTATGCTCCAGTTATCATTCCCGGAGACATGGTGTATGTCAAAATAGGTGTCTCACCTCCACCGGGTGCTGTCATAACACTGCACGGCCTTCCACCTCAGTTTCTGCTGGCAGCAGCCTACATGGAGACTCTGGTCACTGAGACATTTGGTTGCGGCACTCAGGCTTGCGGGGCACGATTGGACAAGGTGGGAGGCCTGAAGGAAGGCAGTGCTAAACCCCAGACTAGCATATCTAGTGGGTCATCAGCCTCCTCATCTTCTATGGCTCTAGAGCTGCCTGACACAAACCCTAGTTTGTGGAGTTTGGACAATATTAACATCACACCTTCTGTCTTTCTTCACATGATTGAGTTTCTGTGTGCTTTTCTCTGGAAGACTGATGTTCCTGCTATGTTAAAGGAATACATGTTTCATCTTCTGGCACAGACTCTGAGAATTTTGCACTATAGTGAGGGATGTGATGGAAGCAGGTTGACAAAACTGAGCATGAAGCTGAGCCCTACACAGGGCATGCTTAATTACCTGCCCAGAGAATTGAAAAAGCTGTATGATCTCGAATCCAAAAATCTCCCGGAAATGACCACAAGTGCTGGTCAGGGAATAGGTCTGGGTGTGTCTGACACTGGGAGGTGGTCAACATACTTACATTCACTGATGGAAGTGTGTTTAGCCATCTCTGAAGTTACACCTTGTGAGGTCACTCACAGCAAGCCGTCCTCTGATCTGGCAGCCGAGGAAAGTGCCACAGGCAGCAGTTCTGTACCGTCCGGCAGCTCCAGCAAGAAGAAGAAGCTGAAGTTTAAAAAGGATAGGACAGTCGTGTCCATTCCAAAAACAACACTGGAACCTCGGAGTGGATCTGAGACTACTGAGAACATTGACGTGACTCTCACGTCCAGTCATGTCCATGTGTCTCAGTCCCTGGATGCCCAACCCACCTCACCAGGCCTGCTGTCTGTAACTTCACCTCCCATGAAGGCTTCTAGTAATTCCAGCATCTGCAGCATGTCTGCCACTTCGTCAACTTCTTCCATTAAAGTAGACGACATGGCTTGGTTCCCGGCAGCTGCATCCACTGCCAAGATTCTGCGCTACCTGGCCCTGAGAGAGCCTCACTGCCAAGAGGAAGTGAAGGAAGCTTACAAGTCTGTGTCTCAAGGTCTTGCTACACCTACGGCTCATTCAAGACTTTTGGTGATCACCGGAATACCAACATATCTTGACCAGTCCACTGTCAAGAAAGCCATATGCAAAGTTTGTAACAGTTATGGAGGTCTTGACAGGGATGAAATCTTTGTACCCACTCCACATGATGTGAGTGCTTCTGTTTCACAGCCTGTTAATCCGGAGTTTGGTATTCAGCCTCAGGGCAACACTGACTTAGTAGTTCTGGTGGAGGTCAGCCAGGAACATAAATCAGATTCTTCAGCATCTCAGCCCAATACACCCACCACCCCCACCCCGGAGCCTAGAACCAAATCAAAGCTCATTGAGGGCTACGCTGTCATCAGCCTGCCATCAAAGACAAAAGTGGACATTGTCAAGAAAGCTTTCCTGAAAACTAAATGGCTCAACCTGGGCTTGGGAGAAGAAGCTGCTGCCACGATGGAGGCCCCAGATGAAAATCTCAATGTCCAGACGGTATCACCTGCATTACTAACTGAACCTGAAGCCAACCCGGCCTTGGAGAAGTATCTCTTATACAAGCTGTCGGGCAAAGTGGGTTCTCACGCTCTGAGCCCTGCTGTTACCCAGGTGTTGACAGAAATATTTTACAGCAGTTTCTTTGTAGACCAACACCATGAGAGTGGAGAGATCAGTCTGGCTAAAGATCAGATCCTCAACACCACACCTGAAAATTTGCTGGCACCGTTCCTCAATGCTGTAAGAGCCAGTAAGAAACCTCTTCCTGAGGCAGTCACCTGTTTGTTAAGACAATATGGAATCGTCAAGTCTCAAGATAAAGATGTGTAAGGCCCATTGTTAATTTTGAACACTTTTTAATCTGTTATCATATGCTTAAGCTTATAGAATAATTCAGCATATGTTAATAATTATTATTCTTTATTCAAATATTCAAAAGTATGTCATTTTTAGAATTTCTGTAAATGGTTGAAGAACTGTAGAAATATTTACTAACAGGTATTAGAATAGAGAAGTTCATTTAGTCTAAATTATTAGTTTATATACATTATATATTCAATTATCAGATAAAGTATGACAATATGCACATTTTATTTAGAAATTTTCCTTTTTGAATTTTTATACCATGCAAATTATCTTTTTTTAAGTGAATATTTTATGTGGTTCAGTTTTGGCTTAGAGAAACAGGAAATGTCGGATTGTAAACCTATCACTTTGTTGTATTCTGTTGTTGCTTTTTTTTTATTCCAATAACATGAACAGAATTTACTAAATATTTTCTATTTGGAATCAGCTCATAATTATATCAGCTCATCATCAAACCAGATCATTATTTATATCAGCTCAGCATCTATATTAGCTCATCATCTGTATCAGCTCATCATTTACATCAGCTCATCATTTATATCAGCTCATCATTTACATCAGCTCATCATCTATATCAGCTCATTTATATCATCTCATCATCTGTATCAGCTCATCATTTATATCAGCTCATCATTTATATCAGCTCATCATTTGCATCAGCTCATCATTTACATCAGCTCATCATTTACATCAGCTCATCATTTACATCAGCTCATCATTTATATCAGCTCATCATTTATATCATCTCATCATCTGTATCAGCTCATCATTTACATCATCTCATCATCTGTATCAGCTCATCATTTATACCAGCTCATCATTTACATCAGCTCATCATTTACATCAGCTCATCATTTACATCAGCTCATCATTTATATCATCTCATCATCTGTATCAGCTCATCATCTATATCAGCTCATTAATATCAGATCATCATCTGTATCAGCTCATCATTTATATCAGCTCATCATTTACATCAGCTCATCATTTACATCAGCTCATGATTTATATCAGCTCATCATTTATATCAGCTCATCATTTACATCAGCTCATCATTTATATCAGCTCATCATCTGTATCAGCTCATCATCTGTATCAGCTCATCATTTATATCAGCTCATCATCTGTATCAGCTCATCATTTATATCTGCTCATCATTTATATCAGATCATCATCTATATCAGCTCACCATTTACAGATTGCTGAGAACAATTTTAAAAAAATAGAACAATTTTTTTAGCTTAACATTTTAGAATATTAAATTTGGTAACATGTTCATATAAACAGTATGTAATATTGCGCTAAATTTAATTAGTGTGTCAAGAGTCAGTAACTCAAGAGTGACTGCTTGTAAATTGTGTCAAATTCAAAAGATGGTCACATTTTTTTTTAAATTTGTTTATTTTTTTAACTTAAGCAAGCTCTAATTTTTTTTAAAAACCTTACTCTAATATAATTTAAAACAAAGCAAATGGTTTTCAGTAATTAAAGGGTTAATCTCTTTTTATTTATTTTTTTAATTTTATTTTTTTATTTCAGATCCCCTCTGTCTATAGAGAAAGGCAGTAAAGGAAAGACAACCAAGAAACCAGTTTCTAAATCTCAGAAAGAGAAGCAAGCGCTTGGTCTTCTAGAGAAAAGTCAAGAGGAGAAGTAAGAATTTTTACAAACTTTTATCTTTATTGTCATTTTTTTGTGTTTACTTACGGAAATCGATTGATTTACATGAATCATGTTGGACTAACTCTTTACAATACTTCCTTGACAGATCACAGTCAGCAGATAAAGAAAAACTTCCTGCTTCTGGCAAAGAGGAAAGTGAAAAGTCTGAAAAATCGCCGAAAGATAAAGAAGGAGCCACAGCAGATGTGATGGTCAAAGAGTCTAAGGTTAACATAACATTCAATATTTCAGTCTTTATAATGTTCAATATTTCAGCCTTTATAACATTCAATATTTCAGTCTTTATAACGTTCAATATTTCATTCTTAATAATGTTCAATATTTCAGTCTTTATAACGTTCAATATTTCAGTCTTCATAGATTTTAACTTTAGAAATTGAGCCAAATTTGTTTGTAATTTTGCTATAAAATTTTTTATTGATGATGACCTTCATAGTAGGTATCATTTCAAAAGGGAAGGAAATTTAAAAAATAAACTCAAAACATTTGCATTTAATGATAAAAATTTTTATCCCGATTTAGTTTGTATCAAGGTATGTGTAGTCTTTTTTAATTTGCTTTAATACTTTTTATTTTTTTCAGTTTTCTGCTAAGATTTTTTGATGTGTACAATAGACTAAGCAAATTGAAACAAAAATAAAGCAGCAAGATTAAAAATGTTGAATGGTACATCCATGTATTTGTTTGTCATTTCCTCAGAGTATAACAAAATGTGAAGGGAGGTTTTTAGTACTGAGTAGCTTTTTACAGTATTGCCAGGACCAGGTCAAACAAGACCTAAGAGCGTTGTGGAAAGGTCTATTTGCTTGTGGCTTTGATCTCCATTTAGAAAGGTACAAGTCCAATGTCCTGTCCCACCTGTAGGCCATTTAAAAACGCAAGAGTAGACTTAAAAGCGCAAGAGTAGATTTAAAAACGCAAGTGTAGATTTAAAAGCACCAGAGTAGATTTAAAAGCGCAAGTTAATTTTACTTAATCCAAAAATAATTAACATACAAAGCTCACTATTTAAGAAAAAAATACTGAAGTAATATTGCATTCTTGGTACACTGCGGACAGCACGATTCTCTTGTCCACCTTGCTTTCTGAACATATTTCTTTTCAACATCTGGTCAGCGACTCTTCCTGACCTAGTGAGTACTCTAAGTCAACTTCCTTTGATAGACACCTTGACAGTACCAGTACCTAACAAAAATAATTAAATTGCTCTGTGTTTCTGGGCTTATGACAATGTTTTTTTTTTTAAATTTGTCACAATTAAAATAGTCTCTAAACTACAACTACATTTCGTCATTGTATTTATTTTATAAATACTTACATGCAATACAACAAAAGTACAAGTAATTTATTTTTTTTCTGTTGTTTTTTAGGTGCTCCTGTCCTGACATGGGCACGGCCTATCACCTGATGAATGATTGGACCATTGACAAAGATGCAGCATTAGTGACCTATGTAAACGAACTCTGTTCACGGCTGGCCATTTCATCTGCCCGCCTCCATCCTCATGAAGTTCGGATATTGGAAGCTCATCTCATAAATGAGAGATATTCTTGCTTACAAGGTTGAGATTTGAGCTTTTTTGTTTTTTAAATCCCCTTTACTTCTTAGGCTCATACATTAGAAATAAATCTTTGGGATAGACATCTGTTTTTTCTGCTTAATCAAGTAGAAATTTCAAATATTAAAGTTCAGAGTTTCAATACAATATTTTTAAATCCCCTTTCTTCTTAAGCTCACAAATAAAAAAAAAATATATATATATATATACAAGGTCGTGACCAAAGATCTTTGTTTTATCTACTTTTTTTCATAAAATTTCTGAATAGTATTTGGTCTGTTTAGAGAGAATAACATCTGATATTAATATTCATTTATTCTTTGTTGTCAAAAAACAAATAATTCTAAAATTAGATTTAATAAAAAGTACTCAGAATTCTTTTTAAATGCACTTTTCTCATCACTCTTTTCATAGTTAAAAAAAAGAGAAATTGACATTAGGGAAATGTTGGCTGAGCGGTGTAGAGCACTTTATTAAGAACCTGAGAGTCCTGGGTTCAATTCTCTGTGAGAAATTTGGGAATTTTCCCATGTCCTGAGCAATGTTCCCTCCAAGGTGTGGTATGAAGTGAGCAAAAAATTTTGTCTGTGAGCGACATTTTGTTTGAGGCCAAAATTTGTGAGCGATTTAAGCGATGTCGTCCGTCGGAGTGAGCGATCGTACGTGTAGTATGAGCGACGCTCTGAATTCGTGTGAGCGATCACTCACGTGCTCAGTTTTAGAGGGAACATTGGTCCTGAGGAAAGTTGGTCCCCCTCAAGTTCACCCAGTTTTAAATGGGTGCCTGACTTAAGTTTAGATGTAAAGGCATCTGGGGCGTAGAAACAAATGAATCATGTTTGATGACCCTTTAGGGCTAATAGAACTTTACTTTTAACATTTATTAGCGAGAGAAGATATTTTTGAGTAGGTGGTGGACAACTCATTGTCATTTATCTCTTATGTGTAATAAAAAAAACCATTTCACACCACATGTAATCTCAACAGGTTTACCATTTGAAAGTATCAGGCTTAGATTTGCTTTTCTGCAAGATTTGAACAATTCCTTGGAGACATCTTTCCTTCCGCTTATTGACCTGAGGCCGACCAATGTTTACAGTCGCAGCACAGCATTTGTTTTATCCCAGTTGCGATCTGTTATTTTCTATGACACCAAGGTGAGCATTAGATTGTTTAAAATTCTGTCACACCTTTGTTTGTCTTTGTGACAAGAAGGTTGACATTGTTTAAGTGTGTATTTTCAGCAATAATATTCTGTGACCTCAAGGTCTTCATATTTTATATATGACACTTTTCCATACAATGTATCCTAAAAAAAAAAAAAATATTTGTACCCTAGTCCTTTGCTAACCCAAAATGTTACCTCTTTTTGTACAGGTCAACTTTATCAACAGAGTTCTCAATGCTTCGGCCAAAAGAAAACCTGACCAGGCAGCCCCAGAGATCACACTGAATCCATTGGAATCGATTGGCACAGGTGAGAAAAAATTATCATCATTATTTATGCCTCGAAAAAAATCTTCACTGTCATGTAGCGAACAGTAAGGATCTTCTGAATGTATTCACCCATGTTATATTTGTGACTTTGAAAAAAGCATATAATCTCTTTTCATTCAAGAATACAGTCTCCGACTACACAAATGCTTCTGTAGAAAATGATACATTCAATGAATCCTTCTTTGTTTACTCTTTATTTTCTGTACATTTTATTCAACATTACCTAAGATATTTGTAAATATTTCAAGTTCTATGCATAGATTGTTCTCATGCCATTATTAATTTTTTTCTCTCCCCTTGCCCAACAACTGTTACAATCAGGTGAGAAAACTTCCCAGGCCAGCATTCTGTCTCAGTCATACTGCCAGCTAAGCTCAATCAGCTCTAAAAAACTCTGTGTAAGGCTGGCGAGTGGAGGCGACCCGACCTATTCATTCAATGTCAGGATGTTGGGGGAGGAGGTTCATGGCACAAGTAAGTTCAGAGTTCAGACCAGAGATGAGCGGACAGCGGATGCGTCCGCTTGCGGACGCAGATCCGCAGACTTTTCCGAATCCGCGGACTGACAGCGGACGCTTCCTGCAGTTAAGTTGCGGACTGACGCAGATCTTCTTTAGTGTTACCATAAAAAATTTTGAAGTCATTTAAACAGCTAAATTTCAGCACTGCGGACGCGGACTGCGGACCAATGTTGTAAGATTCTGCGGATGCGGATCATTGATAGAAATCCACGGATGGACGCGGACGCTAAATTTCAAGATCCGCACACCTCTGGTTCAGACGTATTGATTGTGTTTTCTCCCATAGATATACCACCTCAGAACTGTTTCTAGTTTTTTGTTTTCTCGTGTGGAAAGGGCACCTCTGAAATGTTGTAGTTTGTGTTTTAGGTTGAAACATCAACATCTCTTGGCTGTTAAAATTTCATTGGGAAAGTAAAAAAAAAAAGTGGATTTAAAAGTTTTTTATAAGTGAACAGAATTTTTTAAAATATTAATTATTCTAATCATTGATTAATCTTGCTTTGCCCGGATTTGTATCCACAATAAGAAAGATATTTTTATCAATGGATAAATTATTTTAGTTTCATGAGCAACATTTAGTCACTTTTTTTTTTCTTCACGATTAATTTTAAATGTTACGTGACTTTTAAAAATATGATTGTCATAATTCCAATGCTAATTATTTTTTTTTACAATTGTCAATAATTTTTTATTTTTGGTGTGTTCTTTTAAATGATTGAAATAGGAATGTTTCAAACATTGTACTTTTGACTTTCACAAAAAATGTATAATTGAAGAATGACTTACTTCAAAATTAATGCATAATTGAAGAAAGGCTTATTTCAAAATTAATGCATAATTGAAGAATCGCTTAGTTCCAAAAGCTACTTTGTCACTTTTGATAATTACATAGAAAAATAATTACATTGTTTATTCTGTTTTACTAAGTTGTGGCTTTACTAGTACATGAAGATACAACTTAAAATGTGACCCGGTACATTCTGGCACCAAGACCATTTCCAATGTACTGACAACATATATTAGTTCATCTGTAGAGATATAATGCATTTAGTTTAAGAATCGCTAATGGGTCATTTTTGTGTGTGTCACTTCTTTGACTTAGGTGGATCATTCCGTCACTACCTGTGGCAGGTGGCTAAAGAACTGCCATCACTTTCACTGTCTCTGTTTCTCCCTTGTCCCAGCTCATCTGCTGGCATTAACAAAGGCAGACTACTCTTGAAGCCTGGTAAAATGACTTACTCTGAGGAAAACTTGCTGGTATTTATTGGACAGGTAATTTTTCTTTATTCAACTTTCCTCTCAGATAGATGTCTTTTTTTTTTTAATTAAATCAAGATTA
Source organism: Bulinus truncatus (assembly GCA_021962125.1). NCBI lineage: Eukaryota > Metazoa > Mollusca > Gastropoda > Planorbidae > Bulinus > Bulinus truncatus. The sequence goes on along the minus strand of JAGDYQ010000199.1, from coordinate 793,147 downwards.
TTCAGAATGCTACTTATATCTTCTGCTTCATGGTTGTTTTTTTTTTAGTTGTTGGGAATCACTATTAGAGCTGACATTCCACTTGGCCTTGACCTGCTGTCCACAGTATGGAAGTTGTTGGTTGGACTGAACCTTGACCCTTCAGTTGACCTTCAGCAGGCAGATGCTTTGACATACAAATATATAAAAAAAGTTGAAATGGTTAGAAAAAAAAAACATATATTAATAATTATTTTTTGTATAGCTTATTGCTTTAGAAGTCCTGTTAGGCATTGTAAAAAAAATGATAAAGTTCTATTCCTGTTGTAAATATATTTCCAATGGGGACTTTGTGTGTCTCCAGGCTGAGACTGAGGCAGAACTGGAGAGTGTGTGTGGTGACGGGGAGCCCAGGTTTGTGTACACATCACTTACTGGGCTTGACACTGAACTTATCCCTGGAGGGAGGTCTATCTACGTGAAGTGAGTATACATTGACTAGATGGAAAATAGATTATTTTTTTTTTGGATCGTGTTGTGGTGTTAAGTGATTTTTCTTTTCACAATGGGTTTTTAGAGACTTAATTTCAGGATAAAAAAAATTTTCTCAATATTTTGCAGTCAAGCAAAAAATAATAATTTTCATTTCATCTTTTCTTTTTTTTTTTTAAACTATTATATGTTAAAGTAAAAATTTTTAGAATAACAGACTATTAAAACACACTGTGGAGACTTACAAGAGGACATTAAGAAATCAAACGCTGGTATAATATTACATCAGAATGTAGCTGTGAACAAATAAAACTAGAAATATGTTCTTAGTAATGTTTGTGTTTTCACCACAGTTTAATCATGTGACATAGTTTAATCATGTGACATAGTCTAATCATGTGACATAGTCTAATCACATGACATGGCTGATTGTCTTTTTAATTTGTAAACTGATAAATAAAGATTTCCATGAATTTATTTTCAAATTGTAAATGCTTTAACAGTTCTTAAATATAGATACTTTTAGATTTATTCTATTGGTTACAATTTTATTTTGATAAGTTAATTTCTTGTTCAAATGAAAACATTTTAAAATGATAAAGTTAATCACTATTTCAGTTGGCATAACCGCCAAGCTTACATTGATGCAATCAAGACACTGCGCATGAGGGAGCTCACCAGCAGTCTGAGAGTTGCTGCCATTGTTATTGGATTGTCCAGCCTGTTGCCTTACCAGGTGTTGACCCTCATGTCTCCGCTTGACCTGGAGGTCAGGACCAGCGGACGGCCGTACATCAGCCTAGATTTTCTGAAGGTCAGTCACGGTAAATCTTAACAGGTGGTGTACTCTGAATGAATTTTTTTTTATAACCCTGACCACTACATGTATTTTCTAACCCTGACCACTACATGTATCTCACCTAATCTATTCATGTATCTGACTTATTGTTCTGTTTCCTAGTCTCATACCATGTATCAGGTTGGCCTGGTGGAGTCTGACTCTCACATTGAGTTCTTCTGGTCAGCTCTGGAGTCCTTCAGCCAGGAGGAACTGACCAGGTTCATTAAGTTTGCTTGCAACCAGGAAAGAGTTCCTCACACCTGTCCATGCCAGGAGGGTGGACCTGACTCGGCTCATGTTCCACCTTTTCCAATGAAGATTGCTCCCCCTGATGGCACAGGTACAACATAATCTTAATTTTATCTGATTGTGTTCTGTTGTGTTAAAATATTTCTTTATTCCACATTTCAGTTTCCCTATTTTTTTTTTAGTAACTTTTTTTTGACATATTAAGTCTGTGATAATATGTACTATTTCTTATTGGGGGTAATAGTTATTATTTGAACTCTTCTCAATATATCAAGAAACAGATATTTCGTAAAGAAAGCTGCAGATTGTAACTGTTGGTCTCTTACGCAAGCGATACATTCATCTCCCAACTAAACCAACCCAAATTTTGTGTAGAGTATTTCACATGATGGTTTATGTGTGCCACCCATGAAAAAGATTGACAGGGAAAATTTCATTATAAAACCAAAAGTTCTCCAGTACTTTTATTGAACTTCTGTTTTTTTTTTTGACAAAAAATTAATGGTCATAGTTATTTTGTGTGGGAAGGAGAATCAGTATAGCCACAGATTGGGTCTGTTTACTGCACTTGAAAGAGTTTTAGTAATGGTCTGATAGCAACTAATTCATTATAAATGTTTCACAAATGTTCTAATGCTGTAGAGTGCTGCCTCTGAGCAAAAGATTTTATTGATTGATCTCTTATTTCTGGGGAATTCACAAAAAAATTTTCTTCATACAAGTAACCGTTCGTGTACGCAAATCACTGTCAGTCGAAACTGTTGTACTTTTACTTTATTCTTTCATTGCAGGCCCCCCAGATTCTCGCTACATCCGTGTAGAGACCTGCATGTTTATGGTAAAGCTCCCACAATACAGCAGTCAGGAAGTGATGGCGCAAAGACTGCACTACGCAATCAACTGCAGGGAGGATCCTTTGAGTGGCTAGGATAGAATAGAAAAATTCTCAGTTTTCTCTCTTGCATCACATGAAGGGTTTCCTGAAACTCATTAGAATGAATCCATCACCAGTCCTTGTTTGTAAAAAGAAAAAAAAATGTTCATCCACTTTATTATTATGTATGTTTTTGCTTGATTAAATTTTTATTTCATAGATGTGAATAAGTTAAGTATACTATTGGCTATCATAGACTTTTATTTAACAGTGCCGAAAATTTTTTAATCGGAGAGCTGACGTTGGATAAGCTAGACTTATAAATAAGTCCTTTTTTTGTTTTAATTGTTGAAAGTTATTTATAGATTCTTGACGGTCACTGTTGAGTCATTAGGATTCTCCATGTAGAACGATGCGTTTTGATTTTGTTCTATAATTAGTCCACATATTTATTTCCAATGAACATTGTGATAATACAAGTAACACATGTAATAATTTTGCCACTGATGATAATCAAATATATGTGAATGTTTTATATCAGCATTAGCTTCCCATGCTTCATCACCTGTGTACAATGTGTTGGTGAGAGGCTTGTCTACCCTTGCATGCCATTCTATGCCTTGAATACTTTCATCTCTCTTTATTTATTCACCAGTTGTAAACCTAATGTTGTAAATCTAAATGAGGTTCGAACATATCAGCAGTGTCCACAGAGGGAATGATTGGGTTCCCATTGTGTGGCTTGTGTTATTTATACATAAGTTGTACATGTGCTTTGCTTGATATTTAAATAAATCATGCGTGTTGTATTTAAAAACAAATATGGCTGAATAGGTAAGCCTTGTGTCATTAATTAATTTATTTATTTAAAAAAAAAAAGTTTTTCTGTGTGTCTAAGGACCCATCGGTCTGGCCAGGTGAATGCAGTGAATAGAAATGTCATTGAACTCACTTGTATTGGATTTATCCATTGGCGCCCATTATTTATATGTTTGATGCAGTGACTTCGATACTTTTACTTCAATGGGTTGTTTGTTTGTTTGTTGTTTCTTTTATATCTTTCATCAGCATGCAACCTCAAAGCTCCATGTCTCACACTTTATAAACAGCATCTCTCAGTTTTTTTTTTTTAAAATTGAGTTGTCCACAGTCGATAGGTTTTTTTTACCAGTTCAATTAACTGAAAGAGTTTATTACTTAAAGTTTAAACTTCCCCCCCCCCCCCTTTCTTGTCATTTTTGCTAATTTTTTTTTTTTTTTTTACAGAAGTTTGACTTTTTTTTTTACTGCTAGCTAGATGACATCCGACATTAGTCTTATTAAAAAAAAACGAAGCTGAAAATCTGATGGCGTTCAAATAATAATATCCTCCATTTTGTAGATATTTTCCATACTTAGTAAGTTCAGGTAGTTTCTGTCTGTGCAGTTTGTCCATACGCTCATTAGGAGGCTTGGAGTCAACTGAATATTTCATGTCATCTAGAATTATGAACATTTTGCCAATCGCATTTACTGCCCTTGCAGGCATTAATAAATAATGATAATCTTTCCCATCTCAGAGAATTCACCCACTTTTGGTAATTTTCGCTTTTTAATTGCTTAGACCAAAAACTATATTTCGTTCTCTGCTTCCTTTCCTCATGATTAACATTATTAAAGAATACATCGCATTTACTTGTATATTTTTAAAGTCTGCTTTTTTTGTATCTTTCAAATGAAATATCATTTTTAGGTTAAAGAATTTCTTCTGAATCCTGGGACATCGTTCTAGACAAAAAAAAAAATCTCATTACTAAAAAAAAAGTTTTCTTTTTTTCGGTTCACTTATCCAGATTTATTTTTACCCCAGATTCATTTTTACCCCAGTTTTATTGATATTTAATGAATGAATATATTGTTTTTTGGAATGTCCGGGGGGGGGGGGGATTTTTCCCAAAATGGTAATTGTAAAAAATATACATTGTATCTTAATGTTCGTTTTTTTTTTTAATTTTACCCCAGATTTATAATTTAATTCCTAAGTTCCAATCAATGTACTGACAGGTTGTTTCTATTCACCCTTCTGGTAATTTAGCGATTTCTTTTTTTCATTCTCTGCTCTTTGCCACACCATAGGGCATAAAAAAAAAAATGATATTATTTAATTTTTTTTTTATTTTGGTTTAAGTGTTTATCAGTTGTTCATACAGTTCAAATGATTTTTTTTTTATACTAAATGTTGTCATAATTAACTGCTTAAAAATATACATTAAAAAAAGACAACACAATAAAAATTGTAAATATTTCAAGTTTGTCTGTTTTTATTATCACCGTAGTATTACTATCAATCTCTGTGACTGTTAAAAATTTAATTCAACTAATTTAACTAAACATAATAATGATGTGAGTTTATTTCATGAATAAAGAAACAAAGTTTGAATGTGTCTTTGAGATTATATAATCATCCCTGTACTTCATTAGGCCAACATGTATCAGCAAAAATTATATTATGAAATGTTATTACTGCAGATGACTTTTTTCAAATTATGTCATTTGACATTATCTTAATTGATTGCCTCAAGCTCTCACTCATTTCATATGACATTGTCTTAACTGATTGTCAAGAATCAAAAGTTGGAAATAAAATTAAACAAAAAGCTTTTGTGCATTTCAATAAGGTGATAAAAAATGTATACAAAAATTTAACAAAAAATTTGTGTCAAAAAATAATTTTTTGCAAAAATTTAACAAAAAAGAGCTAACTCTAATTAGAAATTATTTGCTGCAAGTTTTAAATTCATGGCATTGAAAAAACTGGTTGAATGTTTTAGTAAGGGCAGATAACTATCAGAAAACAAAGACTTGCCTCCCTGGTGTAGAACAGGTTCAAATATAGTGGCATATCATGGGGAAAGAGGGAAAGCTATACATTTTAGATTCTTTTTTGCATGAACAGTATTTTGAATTAGAAAATGGACAGTAAAAAAAATGTTTTCTCGTCAATTTTAAAGGGAAAAAATTACCTCAAAATGTGTACAAAAGATGTTTTTATCAAATGAGGCCACAAGTGAATTAATGTTGCAAATCATCTGAGTTATGAAATAAGATTTTTTTTTATATTTATGACAGTCTTTTTTTCACTAGAGCAGCAATCATTCAAAAATCCTTTAGGCCCTCTAATTATTTTTTTTTTTTTTATACATTTTTCTACAAAGTGTACTTGTACACAGTTTTATAATCAGCCATTCTCGTTTTATATTCATTGTCAAATTCTTCATTCATTGCAACAGTGAACCAGTTTTCCCAGTCACCAACATCACCTGGTGAATTAAATCAACAACAAATTATAGAATCTCCTAAATAGAGACAATGATGTTCAACAAGATCTAAAAATCACTGAGATCTAAAAATAGTAGCATAAGCTTTAGACCTTTTTTAGTCAATTAAAAAAAACAATATTGTTTTTATAATATTAGCCTACTAAATATTATAATCATTATTTTTTTAAGACATGAGAAAATGGGGATAGTTTGTAGAAGAGTTAAGTCCTACTTATTTTGTTCACCCCTAAGATATTACTTTCAACTCTCAAGTTTTCAAATATTTCATTATACAATCCCTAAGATTACTCTAAGCTCTTCCATTCCACAATCTTTAAAATTACTTCCAACTCTCTTATTTCACAAATCATTAAGATTACTCTTAACTTTCTCATTCCAGAAAATCATTAAGATAACTTACAACTCTCTCATTCCAGAAAATCATTAAGATTACTTCCAATTCTCTCATTCCAGAAAATCATTAAGATAACTTCCAACTCTCTCATTCCAGAAAATCATTAAGATTACTTCTAACTCTATTCATTCCTTAATCATGTATAAGATTACTCTTAAATGAGTCCCAACTCTCTCATTCCTAAATTCACAAAATTTTTCAAAACTCTCATTTTTTACAATCTTCTAGATTACTCCAAACTCTTTCATACCACAATCTCTAAGATTACTACCAACTCACCTTTCCTAAAAAGGCCAGGTTTACTGTCAACGAAAAGAGCTTTGACAAACGGAGTTGCATTGTCATCCTTATATTTCTTCACACTGTCAAAAGAGCTGGCCAAAGCTATTTCTTCACACAGTTCATCACTACATCCAGTGTTTAAAAAGATGTTTAACTCTTTAATAGCCTGGACAGGGTCCTACAAATTTAGGAAATATTTTGTATAAAGTTAGCATTAAATAAATAAACAAATAAAAACTTTTTAAAAAGCCTTTTACAAAATGAAAAGTATTTATTTTTCATGTAGGCCTACATTTTAATAAAAAAAAATCTTTAATCTTAATACCTGATTAGTTGGTTTCTTGTGTGAGATGAATTTGTTAATGCAAAAAATATGTTTTTTTTATATAAATATATTCAAATTTATATTTTTATGACTAAATTTATTCATGAACACACCATTTTCATATTCTCATAGATTGAAGTATAAAAGGGTACTTCTGGATAGTGTTCTCTTCCATTTTGCCACTCCAGTAAATAATCAAATATATCCCCATAGTAATCTGAAATCAAATCAACAATATCTACATTCCATCTATATCTAAAAAAAACGAGTCAGTTGAATTAAATATAACAATAAAGTCCTAACCTGATAAAGTAAAAAAAAAAAACAACCCAGACACTTACATCCAACTTCTAGAGACAGATGAAAGAATTGTTCAAATGTCCCGGGGTAGTTGAGGGGAGCTACATGTTTGTGCATGTGATTGTAGTACGACACCAGCACATCTTTGGGGTTTCTGTCCAGGTAAATGATTTTGATCTTCTTCTTCAGAGCTTGTTTTGGAATGAATCTGAATGATGAAAAAGGTGGATGCTTAAATTCAACAAAAAATATATCAGGCTGCTTGTTTGAAAAAGCAAACAAAAACTACATAGTTTCATAGATGTAAAGATAGTTGGATGTTAGCGGCAGGCTTGTAGCGTGCGGGGGCTGGGTGGCCGTTCCCCCCCCCCCCCCCGCGTTTTGTCTGGCCCCCTCTGCTTTTTTTCTCTACTTAGTAACATTGATTTCCTGCTTTCACCCCCTGCTATTGGCCTGACCCCTGCTGTAGAATGCCTGGCCCCTGCTGTAGAATTTTCACGCTACGGGGCTGGTTAACTGTATGATACAAAGATAAATGGGTAACATAGTACCGAGGTATTACCTAAATGGTGTAATCATAATGACAGATCTTACCTAAAAGATGTATGGGTAAATATAATGTTAGCAAGTATGCTATAACATGTCTCTTACCTAAATAGTGTAATCATAACGACCTAAAAGATGCATGGGTAAACATAATGCTAGAAAATATGCTATAATATGTGTCTTACCTAAATGGTACATGGGTGAACAATATTCTTGGGGACTCCTTTTTATCCCAGTTCGATACAGCTCTTTGTTCTAGGAAACACTCTCTGGTGTTCAGCGTGTTAGCAGTTTTCAGATTGGAAGATTTGGACATCAACATTTTGATGATTTCTAGGTGCCAGTGAAGACCTAGTCAAAATTTTACAGAAGAAAATTCTTAGCTGCAACGACGAAAATAAAGTTTAAAGGAAATAAATTGACATCACAATAACATACGCTAACTTTCTGACTGTTGCACGATAGGGGTGTTGTAGTTTGGGTGTGTTATTGTAGATACACGTAGGCCTATATCATGACATTATATATATATATATAACTCGTTCCCACTGACCTAGTTTGTTCATTACGGTTTCCTGCTTTTTCCTTAATTAAAACGCATCTTTGCCAACTCTTTGTATTCGAGCAAGTCGACTTCTTTGCTCGCTACTGATATCAACGACATCATTGTTAATCCATTTAAACGATCTTGCAACATAATAAGTACTAGTAGGCAACACGATGATAGTACTAGTTGGCAACACGATGATATTACTAGTATTAGTAGGCAACACGATGATAGTACAAGTAGGCAACACGATGATAGTACTAGTACAAGTAGGCAACACGATGATAGTACTAGTACAAGTAGGAAACACGATGATAGTACTAGTACTAGTATGCAACACAATGATATTACTAGTACTAGTAGGCAACACGATGATAGTACGTGTACTAGTAGGCAACACGATGATAGTACGTGTACTAGTAGGCAACACGATGATAGTACTAATACTAGTAGGCAACATGTTTCTAATTGAGTCGGTCCAAATTTAGCACAGGTTGGAGACTAACAGAAAGAGGTAATTTCAGATGGAATTTTTTCTTTAGAGGTAAGCTACATCACTCCATTTCCTGAAAGTGTACTTTCAAATCAACAAACAAATACCATTGTAAATTTTTATAATACTTATAAAAACTTGCCGAATAAAAAAAAACGTCTTATCGCCCCCACCCCTCTACCCCGAATCGGGCGCTTTAGGCAGTCGGGTATGTCCCGCCTATACAGAAGAAGGCCTCTGTATATGTGTGCTTATGTGTTGCTCAATACAAACTTTTTACCAGTTTTGGGATAAGAGCAAATCAAGACGTCATCATCTCTGATCTCCATTTCTCTAATATGTTTCACGTGACGTCTGTAGTCATTGTCTGAACCAATGGGAAACGGCGGTAGCCAAAATTCACCAGCATTCCCGAAATTAAAACTGTTTCCAAATCTGTTTTGAGATATTAAAAAAATAAAAAGAAAATTATAATACCTTGAACTATAACGAAAATCATGGAAAACAAACATATTGCAGTAAATAATAATACGACAGTGCGTAACTATTATTAATATTTTATAATTAAAACATTACATTTCCTGATGAATATCAGGTAATCTATACCCACGGTTCTCAGCAGGTGATACGCGTTCCCCAAGGGATTCGAGAAATGTTATGCTGGGGTATTCAAAGACATATATATTACGTTTAAACAACCAATAATTTGAAAAAAAAATTTACATGGGGAAATACTTTCCCACCCTTTGGGTCGCGAAAAATGTTGAGAACAGCGGATCAATACTGAATGCACATCGTCAATTTAAAATCGATATTTCCGAAAAGCCACCATAATATTCGTGTTACAGTGGTGTGTGTATACATTTTTAGTTGCTACACTTAAAAAAAAGGAAAATAAATACAAATGGTGGCATTTTTTCCAGTTATTATTAGAGGACTTTTTGAATAGCGATGCGCTTTCTGTAAGATATATATTCTGTGGTGAATTATATCTCTACATACCTGTCAGACAAATGTCCTAATTTAGGCAGTTGACTCATAAACTGTTCAGCTGCGTTCACAATCGCGGTTTCCTTTCCAGGAATCTGAGTCGGCGTACTTTGGCTGCCACTAGTTGCTGACCTATTTAGGTTTAAAAAATTGGCACGTTTTCGAAAAAAAAAAAGGAGGGAAGGATACATATAGAATGAAATTTGATACTCGACTGCCGGCCTGAAGGTACCTGGTTCGATCTCCGGTGAGGACCAAGGAAATTTCCCAGGTCTTGGCTCAAGTTCCCGATATATCTCCCGTGGTGTCTCCATGGCCATTGCACTATCGGCTGTTGTAGGGATGAAAGAAGGGCACCATGAAAACCGTCCCATTAGTGGATTATAGGATCTAAGAGATTTCATCTCATCCTTACAGGGACTTCACACACTCGCCATGATCGCATGAATGTAACAATGGGTCGATCATACACAACAGAGTCGCTTTTAGTGATGGCAAACTAGGTGACTGCCTCATCCCTCCATCACCCCCACCCCCAAAACAATATAAGAACGTTATGCGCAGCATGAGGGTAGAATGGAAAGTATTTTTTTTTTTACAAGTCAGTAATGGCAGGGATGGGAGGTTGATGTCTATATTAGAATCGCAAATAAACAGTACAAGTTATAAATATGTTTTTTTTTGAGATGATTGGCGTGTAAATGAACTTTTATAATAAGAGGGAGATAACCATGAAGTTTGTTTTTGGTGTCAGTGAATGTTTCTTGCATGATTTTCTCTAGGAAGATGTTGAACAGAACTGGCGAGAGAATACAGCCTTGACAGGCTTCGATTGACATCCTGAAGAAATCTCCTACACAGCCATTGAATGTAGAGTGCTTCGATCACTTGTACCAGTAAATTTTCAATGATGTAGCTTCCCATAACATCCCAGAGTCTTTCATGTCGTACTCGATCAAAGGCTTGTAATCTTGTAATTCTTGTAATCTTGTAATTCTTGTAATTTTGTAATCTTGTAATTCTTGTAATCTTGTAATTCTTGTAATCTTGTAATTCTTGTAATCTTGTAATTCTTGTAATCTTATAATTCTTGTAAGAGCTATGTCCAGTACTCAGTACAGCGATCGAGTGCCGCTGTTTTTTTTTTCTGTGAGGAGCTGACCAGTGCTGTCCTCAATTGTTGAGGTTGGCATCTGGCGTGTTTGGCGAGGTTTCTTAATGTTACATACGCTTTCAAACGCTTTCATACTAGCTGGCTGACGTACTATTTTCTATTATGGGGCACTGGTGGTCGATCCAGCCTCCTTTAACCCGCCACATCTCTTTCCTTGTTTTTGTATTATTCTTCTTCTAGTGTCTTAAATGAAACGTATTAATCTAGCGTTCTATATTAAATACAATTATCCAGTGTTTTATATACTTTCCTATTATTTTTTTTGTGTGTGTTACATATTATACAAGTTACCGCCCCCCCCCCCCCATACAAGACTCGTATTCTAGTTTCCTATATAAGACGCAATGTACAAGGATTAACAATAAACCCTCCTGCATATTTTAGAATTAATTAAAACCTCATGGACACCCCCCACCCCTTTCCTTAGTTGTGGGGGTGGGGGTGGTGGGGTGGGGTTCTAGCAGTCAGCCGTCTATTTTGCCTGAAATATCAACGACTGATAATTTATTTTTTCTTTTTATTAAACACAATAACCAGAGCCAGATATGGGTGTAAAGTGGCCCTTCGGCTTATAGTTAAAAACTGGACTTATTGTATCATGTCCTTCTACATATTATATAAGAATCAAATAGTATAGGATTTCCTGCCAGTTTACTTGTGTGAAGCTATCAGTGAGAAATAACGGATAATTGTATTGCTTGTGTGAAGCTATCAGTGAGAAATAACGGATACTTGTATTGCTTGTGTGAAGCTATCAGTGAGAAATAACGGATACTTGTATTGCTTGTGTGAAGCTATCAGTGAGAAATAACGGATAATTGTATTGCTTGTGTGAAGCTATCAGTGAGAAATAACGGAGAATTATATCACTTGTATGAAACTAACAGTGAGAAATAACGGAGAATGTTATTACATGTATGAAGTTATCAGTGAGAAATAACAGATAATTTTATTACTTGTATGAAACTAACAGTGAGAATTTTATAATCTGATCAACGAGAGCGGATTTATTTATTCATAGCCTTACTAGCCCCAAGGTTAAAACCCAGACCTGACAGTGACAGTGGCCCCCTACATGAGAGCCGACCTTTGGTTTATAAGTAGAACACAAATTTATTTCTAAAAGTTGTGACGTTTTGTCTTGTATTACATTTAAAAACACACACACACACACACACAACCTGATTAAACCAAATCAAAGTCATTAAGTAGTCTCATTGATACGGCGATGGTGAGCGCGTATATTGACTCGCCAATAATAAAAATATAGGCCAGGGTGTGGCTTACATTGACCTCAATCATGGACAGAGCTTGATAGAATGGTCAGTGCTTTTTTTTCTATTTCACAATAATAACCCGAACTCACTTAAGTAGAGAAAAAAAATATAAAAAAAACGAAATACTTACATGATGGGCTTGTGATTACTATGTAGAATATTATCCTGATACAAGTAGTAAACCTCTACCGCATACTTTATCAATATGACAACACACAGCCAGTTCTACAGGCTATGATATATAACCAGCGGTCTGTTCTACAACTAAAAGCTTCAAATGAGTTACGATAAACGCTGATAATAATGCTCTGTCATGGTGAGGAACACTTTCGCATACCGAAATTCTTTAACCTATTTTTTTTTGTTTCATGTAGGCCAATAGTTTTTTTTTTTTTTATCAAATCAGGTCTGCTTAGCGCAGCGATTCTCTACGTTTTTCGCTCATGTACTCCTAAAAGTTGGGAAAGTATGTCTGCACGCAAGTTCGCGAGCGAACAAATGTATTTATTTTCATAATGTGTTGACCTTTTAAATTAGAGATCCTTGGTCACGTGGTCTGGTGACAAGTCACGCAGCAAACTGGCGACCATCTTCAAACTCATTGGCTGTTTAAAAAACGAAAATTATGTGTCAATGCGTACCCCTGTATAACCTTTCACGGACCCCCTTGGGGTAGGCCTGCAACCTGTTGAAGACCGCGGGCATAGTGGAACCCAAGTTCAACAGACTAAGCCGTTCAGTCAAAATAATAAATTCAACCAACCGTGATAATAATGAGTTATAGCAAATTGTTCGATTTAAATCTGATGCATTAACTTAAGTACTAAAAGTCCCCCTAGAATTTATAGGCAGCAGTGGCGCGACAAAAAGAGTGTTGGAAGTTTAGACTTGTGTGTTTTCAATGTAGTTTTAATGTTGTGCATGTTACATTGACGAAACAATTGGCTGGTAAAGCTCATCATTCGAAGTTCTGTACATCAGTGTCTTACATTCGAAGTTCTGTATATCAGTGTCTTACATTTGAAGTTCTGTATCAATGTCTTACATTCGAAGTTCTGTATATCAGTGTCTTACATTCAAAGTTCTGTATATCAGTGTCTTACATTCAAAGTTCTGTATATCAGTGTCTTACATTCGAAGTTCTGTATATCAGTGTCTTACATTCAAAGTTCTGTATATCAGTGTCTTACATTCGAATTTCTGTATATCAGTGTCTTACATTCAAAGTTCTGTATATCAGTGTCTTACATTTGAAGTTCTGTACGTGTCTTACATTCGAAGTTCTGTATATCAGTGTCTTACATTCAAAGTTCTGTATATCAGTGTCTTACATTCAAAGTTCTGTATATCAGTGTCTTACATTCAAAGTTCTGTATATCAGTGTCTTACATTTGAAGTTCTGTACGTGTCTTACATTCGAAGTTCTGTATATCAGTGTCTTACATTCAAAGTTCTGTATATCAGTGTCTTACATTCAAAGTTCTGTATATCAGTGTCTTACATTCGAATTTCTGTATATCAGTGTCTTACATTCAAAGTTCTGTATATCAGTGTCTTACATTTGAAGTTCTGTACGTGTCTTACATTCGAAGTTCTGTATATCAGTGTCTTACATTCAAAGTTCTGTATATCAGTGTCTTACATTCAAAGTTCTGTATATCAGTGTCTTACATTCAAAGTTCTGTATATCAGTGTCTTACATTCGAAATTCTGTATATCAGTGTCTTACATTCAAAGTTCTGTATATCAGTGTCTTACATTCAAACTTCTGTATATCAGTGTCTTACATTCAAAGTTCTGTATATCAGTGTCTTACATTCAAAGTTCTGTATATCAGTGTCTTACATTCAAAGTTCTCTATATCAGTGTCTTACAAACATGTTCAACTGATTGTTTTCAATTAATACCAATGATGAGACACTTTGAATGCGCGTGACAAAAAAGTCCCACTAGGGATACGCAATTTAAAAACCACAATTGAAATTCAAGGTAAATTTGAAATTACCTTCATACACATGTCGAACATGGATTGATGGTATGTGTCATCTCGTTTTAGGCTTTTTTGGCAATAATGTTCCTTTTTATTAATATAAAAGTAAAAAAGTTCCCTTAACCATAACGGGCCATCAGGACAGATGAAGTGTAGAATTCATCTGTTTCTATAACCTCGGCATATGAAGGGGTTGTGTGGTTAACACAACACCCAGCCGCCTTTACTTCACCAACTTAAAGTCAGGTACCCATTTAAAGCTAGGTGGACTTGTGGGACGACTTTGTAAAACATTTTCACCTGGAAAAATTCCACATGGTTCTCACCGAGGATCGAACCCAGGCCTCTCAGGTCGACAGTCGAGTATCTACACCACTCTGCCACCCGTCCCACTTTTTATTAATATATTAGACGAAAATTCATTTTTTTAATACACGCATTTCTGATTTAGATTTCATCAAATAAACTATGGGAGTAAAATAATGAAAACTATGGCTTATGTGCACTGAGTTCCATAAACAGCACTCGGTGCATTTAGGGTATTCCGTTTTATTTACGATTTGTTTAAAAACAAAAAAAACAAAAAAAAACGGAAGTTCAAGATTGTAAAAAAGGGCGATTTTTGTTTAAAATATGGAGTATGGCTGATATAAACTTTAAAATCATATAAGCAAAGCAGTCAACTTTAGCAGATGGCATGAAATGATCGTCTGCTTGTAAAGAGGTTAGTCGTCTGCTTTTAGGAACACTTACACCCTTCACTAACTTACAAAATCCAGGATACCCGAACAGACAAATCCTTTAATGTAAACGCACTGTCTCCGGATACGTCTAAGCGTACTACGTATTTTTTTTTCGGGATACGTCTAGCAAACTTTGATGACGTCAGGAAACAGAATGAACTCTTATGATTTAAAGTTATTTTCTTTTCGCGGGAAATTGCATAACCGAGCAATTTTTTCTGATTATACATTAAAATTGTAGCAAAGTTTTTGTGGCTCGCTGGCAGTGTGGGTTAATCGCTTGGCCGTGATCCATTTTGGCTAACTATATGCGGGTTCGATTCCTCTCATAGACATATTTTTTTTTTTCAGTTTTTTTTTTTCAGGATTAGGGTTAGGGATAGGGTTAGGGTGTGGAGCAATAACTATTGATGGTCCCCGAAAAAAAAATACGGGAGACATTTTTTTTTAAGATTTTTTTTTCAGGATTAGGGTTAGGGATAGGGTTAGGGATAAGGTTAGGGATAGGGTTAGGGTGTGGAGCAATATCTATTGATGGTCCCCGAAAAAAATATATCTCCGATTATTAACAGTAAATGACGTCATCAACGTCTGCTAGACGTATCCCGAAAAAAAAAATACGTAGTACGCTTAGACGTATCCGGAGCCAGTGCGTAATGTAAAATGTTACAAGTAAATGTTTATTTAATTCTATAAGATTAAATTATTAATGTAAATAGCCATAATTACGTAGTTCAAGTTTGTGAAACTGATATAAAAATCTTTGAGTGGCAATGTTTTTGGCTGTTGTAACAATCACGAAGACGCACAAAGTAAGCAAACAGTATTCTGTGCACGATGCTTCGAGTAGAGAGTGCACAGTACTGCACAGTCTCTGTTGCAGTGCTGACTATAGCATTCTGATTACAGTAAGTAAAAAAAATTGCTTGAATTTGTTTTGTTTTTTTTAATTTTATCAAGTGTGTCTATACATTTTCTTTAATACATGTCTGTTTCCTTGTGCACAACTTTTTTAAACACAGGCTGACCAATGTTCTGTAGCAGCACCCGCACCTATCGCTGCCACTCTTACTGAAAAAATATAAGTAAATAGTGTCAAAGTATTCGTCTGTCCTCTGGCAGGGCCGTGATCAACATGCAAGGGATCCTACTCATTCTTCTAGTGGGACCATTGTTTGCTGAACCAGGTGAACGATTTTACTTGAAGATTGTTTTTAATCCATGATTTATTTTTAATTTTTGGATATTTTTTTTCAATCAATTAGATTGTTCTTCTTGAATTACTTTTTTTTTTATATAATCAGTTATGATTATGTTAAGTAGCTGAGCTGAACACGTGACACATTACACCAGAGCTGTCTCATATATATATATATATTTTGTGTGTGTGTGATATATGTGTGTGTGTGTTCAATTTGGTAGCTTAGAAAGCTTTATCGCTAAGCAATACAACAAACAACATAACTTGGTATACCTGAGCGCACAAATCATAGTACAGAAAGGACCGTGTTTGGGGAAGGGGTGATGGTGGAGGCGGGGGGAATTGAAAAGAAGTGAGTTTTGGGACGAAGGGTTAAACTATTCCTCATAGATAGATAGATAGATAGATAGATAGATAGATAGATAGATAGATAGATAGATAGATGGATAGATAGATCGATAGATCGATATATATATATATAGAGAGAGATATATGTGTGTGTGCGCAGAGGTGCAACTAGACCAAACTTTCAGGGGGGGGTGGGTAAAAAAATCACTTGTATGAAAAAATCACATTATTTATATATTTGTATTTTATTTTAAACAAATTTTGGGAAATGCCCCCAATGCCCCCCCCCCTAGTTGCGCCACTGCGTGTGTGTGTGTGTGTGGTATGAATTAAAAGGAACCAATCTATCAATTATTATTTCCAGCCGCAGATCTTCCCACTGAAAAGATATATTTCGCCGAGGACCGTCAAATCAATTTCCTCTGCCCAGAGATGGGCCTGGCCTCGGCCAAGTTCAGCGTGAACCTCACGGGCCCTTACGAGGTGGTCCTCGTGGACGTGTGCGTGAAGGCCAACTGCAGCGACCTGAAGAATTTAAAGGCCAAGTTCAACTACGAGAACGGGGACTACAACATCACGTACACCCCGCAGACGATGAAACACCTGCGGCAGCTGACCAGGATCCTGTGCATTTACGATGAGGACATATATAAGGACTTCGATGTGGTTATTTTCTGTGAGTGGCTGTTTACTATTTTTTGCAGTCGGCCTTACATCAGACATGGGTAAACACCAAGGCTCCATGGGAATAGGGGGGGGGGGGCATGTACGGACCGGTAGCCTGTCTGATACGTTCACCCCTTCGCGCTCGTTCACGTCAGCACGTTTACATTTTCATTTATATTTGTTCAAATAAAAAAAAATTACACCCATCCGCTCTCAGTGCGGCCCTTCTGTCAGATTAAAGAACCAATTGTAGCCCGCGGTTTAACAAGGCCCCCCCCCCTGTTTAGACGTAAGTTACATTTTTAAAAAGTAACAAATACGCTGTTGTGGGTAGTTGGTCCTCAGAAATCTACTCTGGGCGTTTATTAAGTCAAGGTAGGCAGGTCAATCTAGATAGGCAAGTCAGTCAATATAGGTAGGTCAGTCTAGGTAGGCACGTCAGTCTAGGTAGGCAGGTCAGTCTAGGTAGGAAGGACTTTCTAAATAGGTAGGTCAGTCTAGATAGAAAGGTCAGTCTAGGTAGGAAGGTCAGTCTAGGTAGGCACGTCAGTCTAGGTAGGCAAAAACTGTCTAAATAGGTAGGTTAGTCTAAATAGGAAGGTCAGTCAAAATAAGCAGGTCAGTCTAGGTAGGAAGGTCGGTCTAGGAAGGAGGTCAGTCTAAATAGGAAGGTCAGTCTATGTAGGAAGTTCGGTCTAGGTAGGAGGTCAGTCTAAATAGGCAGGTCAGTCTAGGTAGGAAGGTCAGTCTAGGCAGGCAGGTCAGCTTGTGTATGCAGGTCAGACCTAGTAGGCAGGGAGTCTAGGTTGACAGGTCAACATAGGTAGTCAGGTCAGTTTGTGTTCGCATGTCAGACTAGGTAGGCAGCGCGGTTTGTGTAGGCAGGTCAGTTTGTGTTGGCAGGTCTGTAGGCAGGTCAGTCTAATTAGTAAGTCCAGTCTAATCTAGAAGTGATGTCTAATCTAGTGATTTACACATTCTTCCTTAGTCCGATACATTTTTACTGACTCCAATACATTTTTACTGACTCCATTACATTGCCTGTTAATTAAAAAGATCCCACATTCCAAAAGATAGAGCTCATTATTGTGAAGGATCAAGTATTGGAATTTGGATAATTCATTTCCATAGAATCGTTTTAGATATTCAGTCATCAGATTCAAAATATCATATTCGATGCCAATTCCGCTACGTCTACAAGAATCGATACCTTTTGATTACCGATCTCGATTCCGGTGTGCGAATCTGTCAATATCTTCAGTGTCAATTAGTTGTGACCAGCGGCGTAGCTGGGGTGCAGGGGGCATCATGCTCCGGGCGCTACTCACAAAGGTGCGCCAAATGGTATATTTAATATAACATTATATAGTTTTCGAATGGGGGGTGGTGGCGCTAAAAAGGTATTGTGCCCCCGGCGCGCGTTAATCTCGCTATACGCCACTGGTTGTGACGCAAAGAGTTAAGACGACGCAGTGGGGGGGGGGGGTAGATATTTAAAACGCTCCCTTCTACATTTCTTTTATTCCCCAAACTTTGCTCGACTTCAGCTCGCCCAGAGAACTCATGTGAGGCGCCAATATTGACCGATACTACGGTGAAAATAAAGTGTATGTCCCATAAAGTTTTCCCGTCTGTGGTGTGGAGATTTATTTTTAGAGACAATGTAAGTTATTGTTGTTGTTGTTTATTTAAACATGTTATCTGTTTATGGGAAGGATGTAAGCACACTTTTAAACATTTTAATTTTGTCGTACAGAGTGGCTTTTATGACCGCAATGGGCGTACAGTAGGGTGTCCCAAAAATGCTCGAAAAATTTTTTTTTTAAATCTTTGGTGTCTCACCCCCTGAAATGTGTCTCTTGGGTACAATGAGTGAATTGGTGAAGTTGTAGCTCATTTGAACAACATTTAGAGGTCCCCCAAGAGCTTTTAAAATTCCAGTATTAGACCAACATAAAAATCCAGACGAATCATGGCTCAAATAATTTGCAGTTTTTGCATGCCATAGTTGAATAAAATGAAGTTTAAATATACTTATATTTATCTCATTGCTACCATTAACTAGAGTTGAAATTGTGTGATTCTTAATTAGAAAATGTAATAAATGCTAGAAAACATATAAAATACCTAATGTGCAAAATGTAAGCAATGTGCATATTTTTTGAAGATTTAATTTTTTTAAACTAAGCATGCTAAATTGTCAGGCATCATATCACCAAAAGTTGCTGCAGTGCTGGACAGAACGAACACCAGCATTAGAAAATCAACAATGATACTTGCATCCGCATTCAACGAAGCTGGTGTTCCGACATCTGACACAGTATTTTCCAAGAGCACAATGCATCGTCATCGCAAGCTTTGTCGTCAACAAGCTGCAGCATGTATAAAAGAAGACTATATTCCATCAAAATCAATTGTACATTGGGATGGTAAGCTATTGCCCGATGTTACCGGACATGTTACCAACAACGGCAATCGATTACCTTTCCTGCTCTCGTCACTTGTCGATGGCACTACAAAGCTTCTTGGTATTCCCAAGTTAGCATCCGGGTCAGGATGGGTAGCTGCTGATGCAGTATATGAACATATCAAATCATGGAAGTGCGAATCTATGGTCATCGGCATGTGCTTCGACACTACGGCTTCCAATACTGGAAGACTCAATGGAGCTTGCACTCTGTTAGAAGTAGCCCTGGGACGTAATCTATTATGGATGGCATGCCGTCATTACATGTTGAAAGTACTCCTTTCCGATGCATTCAATGTTTGTCTTGGACCATCCACTGGACCAGAGATTTTGTTTTTAAGAGGTTTAGAGAAAAATGGCCAGAATTAAACCACACACCCGAAGCCAGATCCGCCCCTTTGATAATCGTGTCTGATTCGATTAAAGAATTTATCAAATGTCAACTTGAGGTCAGTCATTCACGTGATGATTATTTAGAATTTCTTCTGCTTGCTGCACAAATGGTTGGGTTGGAGGTTGATGTCAGCATTCGCAGACCTGGTGCCCTACATAGAGCAAGGTGGATGGCGAAAGCAATCTATGCATTGAAAATCGAACTATTGTTTGCAGGCAACGAAACCATCTTTCAGTTAACAGCTCGAGAATTACAAGGTATTCAGCGCTTTAATCGGTTTACCATATGTGTTTATCTTCAATCATGGTTTTCATGCAGGCTCGCCGCAGATGCACCTGTGAATGATATCTTGTTGATACAGCGTTTATACGAATATGATGATGCTGTTCATCGATCGACTGGATTGAAAATGATGGTGCGTCACTCGTGGTACTTGAGTCCGGAACTGTCGACGCTTGCGTTATTTTCAACCCTTTTGTCAGACAAAGAAAAAACTGGCCTTGTTCGGACAATTCAATCAGAACGTGGACCGCATCTCATAAAAACACTACCAAAAAGTGTTGTTTATTTGCGTGCTTCTACCACATTTTTTTAAACATCCAACATTGATGCCAGTTTTCTAGATGTTCCTGTTGAAGCCTGGTCAGATACACCATCTTTTAAAGTTGCAGCAGATTTTGTAAAGAATCTGGCTTGTATCAATGACTCTGCAGAGCGAAGTGTAGCATTGATACAAAATTTCAATGACAGTATCACCAAGAATGAAGAACAAAGACAATTTTTGCTCCAAGTGGTTGAAAAACATCGGAAAAATTTTGCAGAGTGTAATCGTGAACAGCTGGCTAAAATTTAAATTTGAAGAACTTTTTTAAATTTTTGTCTACTCTACAGTACAAAGTACAAAATAAATAGCAGGAATGCTTATTTGCATTGCTTATTATTATTATTTTTCAAGCAGATTGACATTGATTCAAGAATTAAATTGACAAAATGAATAAAACTTTGTTTTTCATAATTTTTTACTTAAATTTCAAATTTAAAAATATAAACCATTCAAGATTTATATATTTTGTTTCATTTAATATTATAAACAATACTAAGCATCAATTTATTACTTAATATATCAGTTTCGCAAATAATGCAACATTAACGCTGTATTAGATTTGACCGCGAATGATTTTACACCAAAATCTGAAACTTTAAACCTCTTGGGGGACCTCTAAACATTGTCCAAATGAGCTGAAATTTTGCAGGTTAACTACTGTTACCATAGAGACATATTCTGTGGGGTGAGACATCAACATTTCAAAACTTCATTTTTTTGGGACACCCTAGCGTACAGAGTGGATTTTATGACAGCAATGGGCGTACAGAGTGGCTTTTATGACCACAATGGGCGTACAGAGTGGCTTTTATGATAGCAATGGGCGTACAGAGTGGATTTTATGACAGCAATGGGCGTACAGAGTGGATTTTATGACAGCAGTGGGCATACACAGCGGCTTTTACGATAGCAATGGGCGTACACAGTGGCTTTTGTGATATCAATGGGCGTACACAGTGGGTTTTGTGATAGCAAGGAGAATTAAATTCACTACTTTTGTATTTTCTGGCACGGAAACGTGGCGGCCGCCCGGGGCGGCTAGTTACGCCACTGACTATGCACGTAGAATTACATAACGTATCATTAATTTGAAAAGTTATGAAAGTTACTGAGCTAATTAAAAAATTCTGACACTTGTATAATGAATTACCACACAAAGAAAACACTTTAAGGTTATTCATGATGTGCTGTTGTTTACAAGAAACCACTTCAATGTTATTCATATGCTCTTGTTTACAAGAAACCAACTTAAGGTTATTCATGTGCTGTTGTTTACAAGAAACCACCTTAAGGTTATCCATGTGCTCTTGTTTACAAGTAACCACCTTAAGGTTATTCATGTGCTTTTGTTTGCCTGAATGAATCCAGGAAACCGAGGTACACGGAGAGGTTTCCTACGATGAGGAGGAAATAGAAGTCGATCACCTGGCCTATCTGGTGGTCAACATCACGTTCGAATCCCCACTGGTCCTGTTCGATGAAGGTGTGTATGAGTTCAGCGCCGTAGTTATTCCAGGTGGGTACAACGTCACGCAACACCACCAGCACATCACTGTGCCGTCAACTCTAACCATGAGTAAGTACCTTTGTTAAATATGTATTAATATACACATCTGAGACACTATTAAAAACACTGAATATGGTCATTTATATGTATCACTCTTGTGTATTTTATGCAAAACTTACATGTTATAATAAAGATTGTTTGAACCTCTAAATGTTTCAATGTTAAAAAAAGGAAATTCACTTAGGCGCGGGAGGTTTTTTCATGTTTTTGGCAAAGCCAAAGTCATTTTTTGCGATTTTTAGGTAAAAGTTCATCGATTACAACCCATGCTTATAAATTTGAAATTAATCATAACCTAATGTATATATATATATATATATATATATATATATATATATATATATATATATATATATATATTTTATTTTATTCAAAGTGAAGAAAAATAACTGGATTTTTAAAACTACGTCTTTCTTCTCTACATGCCTGCAGTTTTACCTAGGGTGGCCTTAGAGAAGGGCTGTCATTCACAACGTAATAAAGATGGTACAACGGTGTATGGTTCTGCCGTGGACTGCATGTGTTACCTGGAAAACACCGGGAAACCGCCCGGTCAACTTGCATGGGTTGACGTGAAAGGGAAAGAAACAGGGATCAGGCTGAATAACTATGCAGTTGTGCTCAATCTGAGTGAGTATGTGAAGCTGTGATCATTCTGAGTGAGTATGTGAAGCTGTGATCAATCTGAGTGAGTATGTGAAGCTGTGATCAATCTGAGTGAGTATAGGAAGCTGTGATCAATCTGAGTGAGTATGTGAAGCTGTGATCATTCTGAGTGAGTATGTGAAGCTGTGGTCAACCTGAGTGAGTATGTGAAACTGTGGTCAATCTGAGTGAGTATGTGAAGCTGTGGTCAATCTGAGTGAGTATGTGAAGCTGTGATCAATCTGAGTGAGTAAGTGAAGCTGTGATCAATCTGAGTGAGTATAGGAAGCTGTGATCAATCTGAGTGAGTATGTGAAGCTGTGATCATTCTGAGTGAGTATGTGAAGCTGTGGTCAACCTGAGTGAGTATGTGAAGCTGTGGTCAATCTGAGTGAGTATGTGAAGCTGTGGTCGATCTGAGTGAGTATGTAAAGCTGTGATCAATCTGAGTGAGTATGTGAAGCTGTGATCAATCTGAGTGATTATGTGAAGCTGTGATCAATCTGAGTGATTATGTGAAGCTGTGATCAATCTGAGTGTGTAGGGAAGCTGTTCTCAATAAAAGAATGAAGCTGTGTTCTAAGCATGTGAAGCTGTGATCATTCTGAGTGAGTATGTGAAGCTGTGATCAATCTGAGTGTGTAGGGAAGCTGTTCTCAATAAAAGAATGAAGCTGTGTTCTAAGCATGTGAAGCTGTGATCATTCTGAGTGTGTAGGGAAGCTGTTCTCAATAAAAGAATGAAGCTGTGTTCTAAGCATGTGAAGCTGTGATCATTCTGAGTGTGTAGGGAAGCTGTTCTCAATAAAAGAATGAAGCTGTGTTCTAAGCATGTGAAGCTGTGTTCTAAGCATGTGAAGCTGTGTTCTAAGCATGTGAAGCTGTGTTCTAAGCATGTGAAGCTGTGTTCTAAGCATGTGAAGCTGTGTTCTAAGCATGTGAAGCTGTGTTCTAAGCATGTGAAGCTGTGCTGATTCAAAGTGCAGGAAACTGCACTCAATCTAAGTAGCTATCTTAGTGCATACCGAATGTTAATAGGAACCAAAATACATATTATGTTGCAATTGACGAAAATCAAAGTTTTTTATGATAATTGAATTGACATCCACTTGTATATGTCTCTGTCATAGTTCAACTTGTATATGTGTCTGTCATAGTTCAACTTGTATATGTGTCTGTCATAGATCAACTTGTACATGTGTCTGTCATAGTTCAACTTGTATATATGTCTGTCATAGTTCAACTTGTACATGTGTCTGTCATAGTTCAACTTGTACATGTGTCTGTCATAGTTCAATTTGTACATGTGTCTGTCATAGTTTAACTTGTACATGTCTGTCATAGTTCAACTTGTATATGTGTCTGTCATAGTTCAACTTGCACATGTATCTGTCATAGTTCAACTTGTACATGTGTCTGTCATAGTTCAAATTGTAAATGTGTCTGTCATAGTTCAACTTGTATATGTGTCTGTCATAGTTCAACTTGTATATATGTCTGTCATAGTTCAACTGGTATATGTGTCTGTCATAGTTCAACTTGTATATGTGTCTGTCATAGTTCAACTTGTATATATGTCTGTTACCACAAAAGGAAAAATAATTTCGTAACCAGATAAAGGTTTGACTGTTAATTCATTTACCTGTGATACTGACAATGGATATTTAATATGATCAAAAATATTTCTCAATCATAATTCATAGACATATATCATGCACACACATACACACACACAAGTGTTGATTTACATAATGCCCAACACGCACATGACCTACATGTACATGACCTACACATTTGACTTACACTTACTTGACCTCCACATTCATGACCTAGACATACTTGACTTACACATACATGACTTACACGCACATGACCTACACTTACATGACCTACACGTACATGACCTACACATTTGACTTACACTTACTTGACCTCCACATTCATGACCTAGACATACTTGACTTACACATACATGACTTACACGTACATGACCTACACGTACATGACCTACACGTACATGACCTACACATTCATGACCTACACATACATGACCTACACATTCATGACCTTCACATACATGATCTACACATACATGACCTACACATACATGACCTACACATACATGACCTACACATTCATGACCTACACATACTTGACCTACACATACTTGACCTACACATACATGACCTACACATACTTGACCTACACGTACATGACCTACACATACATGATCTACACATACATGATCTACACATTCATGACCTACACATACTTGACCTACACATACTTGACCTACACGTACATAACCTACACATACATGACTACACATACATGATCTACACATACATGACCTACACATACATGATCCACACATACATGACCTACACATACATGATCTACAAATACTTTAATCATTTATTTTAGCACAAGCAAACAACCGTGAGGTGTTTTTCTGTGAAGTCTCTTCGGTGCTAGGAAATTTTTCTGCAACTATACCATTCAGTATCATCTACCAAAGTCAGTATTTGAAATAATTTTTTTTGTTTTCTTTTATTTTATAACTAACTGTGTCTGTCGTTGTAGCTATATATTGTTTTCAGAAAGTTCAGTTAGAGATGCACTCATCAGTGTTTGGCACTAAATGTTTGTCTAAGAGTAACCGAATAATGCACCCAACATTGCTAGGCGCACCAAACTGTGCTGAGGTTTGCTAAACAAAGCTAGGCCCACAAGCTGTTTTATGTGTACTAAACAAAGATAGGCCTACAAGCTGTTTTAGGTGTACTAAACAAAGCTAGGCACACAAGCTGTTTTAGGTGTACTAAACAAAGCTAGGCCCACAAGCTGTTTTAGGTGTACTACACAAAGCTAGGCCCACAAGCTGTTTTAGGTGTACTAAACAAAGCTAGGCCCACAAGCTGTTTGAGTTGAACTGAATAATGTTTTATCACACCAAGCTGTTCGTGATTTACTAAACTCTTGACCGTGCTAATCACACAGTGTTTGAAAGTACTATAGACTACTAGACCCACTGAGCTGTTTGGGCTGTGATGTGCACAATATTTTGAAAATGTCCATAAAACGTTACAAAATGTTGGTCTTAAATCTGTATACACAGTTAGGCGATTTCTAATTTTTAGTTCAGACTAATGCCTCATGAATTGTTGATTATGTTAAGTGTCTTTAGCTCAGACTAATGCCTCATAAATTGTTGATTATGTTAAGTGTCTTTAGCTCAGCAATCACTAGATTAACCTTAATGTTTCTTGAAATGTCATTAAATCTTTTAACAGTCTTGTTCACCACTAGCGGTACCATATTTTTTTTTAAACGCCGCCATTATCAGCATGATAGTGTGTAGTGTGCCTACCACACCAGCATTGTTGGCGGCGCTGATGCGTGTCTGCCATACCTACAGAGCTGCGGGGTGAGTGTGCCCGCTATCATCTGCTGGGATGGCAGAAAAGAGGGTTTTAAGACTTTTTCCAAAATGGCCAGACCAACAG
Source organism: Bulinus truncatus (assembly GCA_021962125.1). Lineage (NCBI taxonomy): Eukaryota > Metazoa > Mollusca > Gastropoda > Planorbidae > Bulinus > Bulinus truncatus. Next base: position 766,934 of record JAGDYQ010000199.1, on the reverse strand, counting down.
GGTGTGTGTACTGCCGGTCGGCCAGAATGGCAAGGCAAGGGGTTTTTCCTGCCACTGGGACAAAAGGGAGGGTGTGATATGCCTGAACCCACAGCCTGAAGTGGCTGCGTAGGTGTGATTATGTGGGACAGAGTGGAAGGGTGTTGTGTGCCGACCACATCCGTCACCACCGCCAGCTGTGAATACTACGGTCTCGGATAGTCCTCATTGACCACAGTACCACCATCTTCGTATGAAGGTTTTTTTTCCATGACTAGAAGAACCCCAATGATCTTTTCCCCGTAGACCATGGTATGTCTCTCAGACCAGTATAGCCTGGAGAGAACTCATTTGATTTCTGAGTTACGTTCCTTAACGGTACCAAACATTAAATCTTACTGTTTTACTAAATGCTATTGAATGTAGTAACAGTCCAAAGCTCCAGGGCCAATGTAACAGTTTAAATCTTATTGTTTCATGAAATGTTGTTAAAGAAAATGTTCCAAGTCCAACACTCTCCGATCAATATTTAGAACATCATTTTTCCCCTCCCCTAGCTCCTATTATAATAGAGATAGAAATAGACGGATACCTCCCTCTGATTCTCTTCATACTGTTTCTTCTCCTGGTGATTACATGCATTCTATGCACGATTAAACAATGCTCTTCATAAAAGGTAAACGTTTTGTTCATGATCAGTATATTGTAATAACTTTATATTATACAGAATGACACACACAGGACACGTGGGTTCATTATAATTAGACTAGTACTTTTATTTGCTACTATAAAGTCACTTAACATTAAATCTGCAACTACTAAGCTAAACTAATACATCCACAAAGGAAACAAGCAATTTAAGTCTTTTCCGTTTCGGACAAAGGACATTTTAGAGCATTTTCGGACGAAATCCGTATTTTTTTTCCGGGTTACAGCCATAAATATTGCTCCACGCGAATGGATTTTGATAAATTTAGAGAGGGAAGTAATCATGTTGAATAACTATTACAAAAATAAATAATGATTACGTCCATTTGATTAGCTTTTATTATTTATATTTAAAATATAAGCAAAAACGGTATATAAGAAACTCTTATATTTTGGCTCTGAGAGGTCAGATCGCGAAATGAACTTTTGGTGTACACTTGGCAGGCCAAGACCTACAAAATGATATATACATCATGGGTCTAGGACTTATGGTTGCTGAGATATAGGGCGCTCCTTTGTTAATATAGCTTGTATAGTAAAAAACGGTACTTTATAAGCCCCCTTTTACGGCCCTCATAGGTCAGATCGCGAAATGAACTTTTGCTGCACACATGGCAGGCCAAGACCTACAAAATAATATATACATCATGGGTCTAGGACTTATGGTTGTTGAGATCTAGGGTGATGACGGACAGACAGACAGACAAAACGGGGACAATAGAGCATTTTTTTTCGAAAATGCTCTAAAAATCACTGCCGGCCACCAGCGAGTCGAACGTTTACTCTCCAGGTCACCAACTCCTTGTTCTCCAAAACAAAAAAAAATCAATTAACTACACATGTCCTGTCCACACCTGCACAATCAGGTCACGTGACTGGTCTCCACGCATCGTCCTCATCTCTTGTTTTTACACACCTGTACAGGTGACGAATGGTGCAAAAAACTGCTCACCAACCACTTTTTGGTGGACTAAGGGTCGTGTCGTAAAACGCTCGACTGTCGACCCCTGAGGGTCATTGGTTCGAACTCCGGTGAGAACCAACGGATATTTCAGGACATGGCTTAAGTCCCCGCTGTGTCTCCTGTGGTGCCTCCATGGCCATTGCACTATAGTCTATGGTGGGGATGAAAGAAGGGCACTACAAAAACCGTCCTAAGAGATTTCATCCTTACAGGGACTTCACACACACACACACACTAACCACTTTTTTCTGTGCTTGGTTTAACTACCAAACATCCGAATGCTGAATTGCGCTACGATTCCTCAATCATGTCTTTACTTATAGAAATAGCGCTGATCAATACCCAAATGTTAGCAGTCCATTATCATCTGATACTTACTAACTGTGGCAGGCACATACCTCTATGAAACCAATTTTTCACACCTGTTGTATTAAAGAGTAACCCCTCGACGGTGTTCACGAACATCCATTAACAACATCTATTAACAACACCCATTACATCTGTTAACAACATCCATTAACAACACCCATTTACAACATCCATTAACAACATCCATTAACAACACCCATTAACAACATCCATTAACAACATCCATTTATTAACAACATCCGTAAGTAGACTAGTCATAAGTAGTAAGTCACAAGTAGACTAGACATAAGTAGACTAGTCATAAGTAGTAAGTCACAAGTAGACTAGACATAAGTCGACTAGTCATAAGTAGTAAGTCACAAGTAGACTAGTCATAAGTAGTAAGTCACAAGTAGACTAGTCATAAGTAGTAAGTCACAAGTAGACTAGTGATAAGTAGTGTGTCAAAAATAGACTAGTCATAAGTAGACTACCCATAAGTAGACTAATCATAAGTAGAGAAGTCATAGGTAGACTAGTCATGAGTAGACTAGTCATAAGTAAAGTAGTCATAGGTGGACTACTCATATGTAGACTATACATAAGTAGACTAGTCATAGGTAGAGAAGTCATAGGTAGACTAGTCACATGTAGACTAGCCATAAGTAGACCAGTCATAAGAAAGAAATGTTAATTAATTGCTCCTTGATCTCTTTAAGTATAGTGATATTTATGCAAACCCATTTACGGATATTATGGAGATGGTATTATGTTGCTTTAGGAGAAATGGTTGATGCTTAAAATTGCGTCCTTTGATGCTTTTGAGTTTATTTGAAATGGCCCCAGGCTGATGGTAGTTAGACCAGCACTGATTAACTTTACTGTATAAGTATCTGAACTTCAATTACTTTCTTTTTTTCATATCAGATTTATGGATGCCTCCATGGATCGTCCAGTAAAATATTTGTAATGATACAAGACATTCACCAAGACTTCATTCAGTGTTGTTGGGTGAACTATCCAAAGTGAATTTTTGTGTCTAACTTTTACTCAAGGCCAGTGAAATCTGTACCAAAAAAAAAAACGTGTCCTTAACCAGATGATAGTATAAACATCCTCCATACAAGGGGGGATAATAATGTTTAGGTCAATATGTTCATGGTGGAAAACTGTTTAACTCAGATGGCTCATCGGCACAAAATGTCACAGTAATCCAAGTCCATCATACCACACTGTGAAACTCATCCATTCCATCGTCCACAAATGTTGTGTTATTTTTTATATACATTTATAAATGTTACATCGTTTCGGTAGACAATTAAAAAAAATGATTAAAAACAACATTTCATGTATCTGTTATTCATCTAAATGTGACCTTATATTGACCCCAGTCAGTTATGGATGTCCTTATATTGACCCCAGTCAGTTATGGATGTCCTTATATTGACCCCAGTCAGTTATGGATGTGAGCACGTTATATTGAGTCCATCGTTTGTACTGGACATCTCTTACGTCCAGTGAAGTACCTATGGGCTGACAAAGTAGGTGGCTGCCTCGGGCCCTCATCACTTGTCGGGACTTTGGCTTCACCCTAACCAATAAATGCTGAACGTTTCATCTGCTGTTAACCAATAAATGCTGAAAGTTTCATCTGCTGTTAACCAATAAATGCTGAAAGTTTCATCTGCTGTTAACCAATAAATGCTGAAAGTTTCATCTGCTGTTAACCAATAAATGCTGAAAGTTTCATCTGCTGTTAACCAATAAATGCTGAAAGTTTAATCTGCTGTTAACCAATAAATGCTGAAAGTTGAATCTGCTGTTAACCAATAAATGCTGAAAGTTTAATTTGCTGTTACATTGAAGAAAGAATATTTTGAACAAACTTGCTACTGAGAGATTGTATGCGATAAGTGAAAACTAGGGAGCGACCGATAATCGGATCGGTATCGGACCGATATTGGCACTATCGGTTAATATCGGATCGGCCGATTGTTGTAGGGAGCGACCGATAGTCGAACCGATATTGGCCGTTTTTTGGCTGCCGATACATTGTTTTTTTTCACAACAGAGTTGCATAAAAAAAAATCAGTTAATAACCCAATTAAAAAGTTAATTTTTCGGGGGGAGGGGGGGTAGGTAAGAAAAAAATTATAACAAAAATCTATGTAATATTTCCAAAAAAAAAAAATTGGACGTTTGTTGGAAACACACTCATTAACATTTGTGCAAAGTTATTTTACGATATCACAATAGATTTTAAAAATTGGTTCTTTGAAAATTTTTGAAAATATGTCTTAAAATTACACTTTTTTACCCAAAAAAGTCACAAAATACATTTTTAAATACATTTTTAAATATTTTTTTTATTTCTTTGTTCATTAACTGGTATGTTGTATGCATGTGCCAAAAATGGCTAGTGTAGCTTAAAAAATAAAAAAAAAGATAGAAAAAACAAGAAGCAGAAACCTTAAATGCCCCATGGACCACCGTAAACCTCTGCTATGCAATGGGTGTAAACCCTTAAACCTCTGCTTGTAATATTGTAAACCCTTGACCCCCTGCTGTGTAATAGGTGTAAACCTTTAAACCTCTCAGTAGGAAAACTAGTACTCGAAAAATCCCTCAGCTATGATAAGGGTTACATAATGGTCCCCCCCCCCTAGTAATATATCGCTTGTTTGTATCGTAGAGGCACAACATAAGAATTAAAAGAAAATTTGAACAAAACTTTTCGGATAGCTACAGGCTATGTCGCTTAATATTTACACGTCAATAAAAGTTTCAAGTCTAAAAGAATAATGAAACTTGTTTGTTTTTGTTTTTAAAGAGATAATTTAATTATAAACAGTGGAATACACAGTTGTAAACATTTCAATACTGTCGAACATTTTAATACTCAACTCAAAAAAAATATATTTAAAAAAAATATGAAAGCAGTATTATGAGCAGTATTATGAGCAGTATTATGAGCAGTATTATGAACAGTATTTTGAGCAGTATTTTGAGTAAAAGGTAAAGTAGATGTTTTCAAAGTAAAGAGGTACATTTTTATTTTAAAAAAATAATAGAAATCTTTAGGAAAATAATTTTTCAAAATAAATAAATATTATAACAGCTAGTAACGAAACCGTTGGTCAAACAGCACTTTATATGTGGAACTCTCTTACAGTGCTTCTGGTCATCATAACCAAAAAGCTCCATCGCTTTGTCATTTTTATGACATTAAATTTTCTTAAATATCGCAACACTAGTTTGTTATTTTTTTTAATTATGTAGCCTGCACAATTTTTTTTTCATAAAATATTTTTATAAAAATATACTGCAAAAGTTCTGTCACATGTAAAATGATCCAAAATAATAATTTGTTTCAAATTTTTATCAGATAACATTTTATTGCCTCTCTTATGAACTTAAAAAAATAAACTCATTTTGAAAAAAAATTTTTTGCTGGAGCCGGAAAGGGGGGGGGGGGGAGAGAAGTTTTATAATGTCAAAAAGTAATATTTTAAAGTAATGATACAATCGGTGAAATCAGATAAACCATTACTCTATAGCTGTTGTTGCTGTTTTCAGTATGTACTTTTATTACCTCAACTGGCTCATGGTACAAGTGCAGTTTGATATGTCATACATTAGACTTTAAAAAAAAAAGCACACCAAATCATCCATTTAACTTCCCAAGGCTTCAATGAAGGTACAAACATGGCAAGTGCGCATGTGTAAAGTTTGTCTCGTAACAGTGTACCACCGCTGACGTAGCACGCTGAGGTCATGTCATAGGTCAGAGTTCAATGAACAAGGCCATGAAGCTTCCGACAGCCGTGGTGACATAACAAACAAAGAAAACGTCTGTAAGACTGTCTTGTAACGATGGGGCTCCGCCGACCGAGTGTGAACTGGTTAAATCTGAAATAACAAAAAAATAGTAAACACAATTATTTCATTTGAAATTATTGGGTTGGTTTGTTATCGGGACATAAGCGTTGCATCTTCGGCTCCAAAAATAATCTTCCACTACTTGTGCCCAAGTTTTCAGTACTGAACAAACAAGACAGATCTCCGGAAAACTTTAAAAAAAAATCATATACAAGACAATGATTCGACCAGCAGTAACATATGGTAGTGAAACATGGACCATCAGAAAACAAGCAGAAAATATGCTAAACACTTGGAAAAGGAAAGTATTTAGGAAAACTTATGGGCCAGTTAGGACAATAACGAGTGGAGAAGTAGAATAAATTCAGACCTCTACGAATTATACGAAGCACCAAATATAACAGCTGAAATCAAAATGAATGGATTGAGGTGGGTAGGGCACAAAGAAAGAATGGAAACCAACAGAGGTCCAAAAGCAATATATAATGCAACACCCAATGAGAAAAGTCCTAAGGGCAGACCAAGAAGTAGATGGTTAGCGGAAGTGGAGAAAGACCTTAAAACCATAGGAGTGAGAGAGTGGAGGAAGAAGACCATGGATCGGGAAAAGTGGTGAAGAAAAGTATGGCAGGCCAGGGCCCTAAATGGGCTGTAGAGCCAAAGGAAGAAGGCTCCAGACGAATGCTCACAATGACCTATATTTTGGTGAGACTGACTGTTATCAATACAGAACTATCACAATGTTATCAATACAGATCTATCACAATGTTATCAATACAGATCTATCACAATGTTAACATTTTCTTTTACAGCTTTTGAATATTCTACTTGAATAGCATGATGATTTAGAAAATATGTTTAAGTTTTCGCTGCTGTTGGGTTGAGGCAAAGTTAAAACTACAGAAGAGGACCCTTTCAATACCGGGGGCCCTCAGACACCCGCCTAGTCTGCATGCCTATGAAAACGACTCTGATCTCAAACATCATAAACTCTTCCCCCTCCCCAAACCCCACCAATACATCACCAACATGCAAGAGTAAACCAGGAGGTACAAAAAAAAAAGAGCGTTTGACCATCCATACAAAATAATACGGATATGAAAGTGATATCATTTTTTTTCAGAATAATACATTACCGTGATACATTCAGATAGACAGAGAATGTATTCCCATAGATAATACATTACCGTGATACATTCAGATAGACAGAGAATGTATTCCCATAGATACTACATTACCGTGATACATGCAGATAGACAGAGAATGTATTCGCCTAGATAATACATTACCATGATACATTCAGATAGACAGAGAATGTACTATCATATAGAAGTCATATAAAAGTATTACATTTTAAGGAGTTTGGCCATGACATGTTATAGGGCCAACTCAACTTTTTTCAATGCCCTTCTTTCACCCCCACCACAGCCAAAAGTGAAATGGCCATGGAAACACCAGGGAAGATATATCGGGAACTCGTGCAAATATCTGAAACATTTCATTGGTCCTCAACGGAGATCAAACCAAGTATCTTCAGGTCGACAGTCGAGCGCTTTACCGCACGACCATCCGTCCCCTCGAGTTGAGATAACATCACGGGCTGTGTATATGAATTGGCGAAAATTGAATTGAAAAAAATTGCTAACATGCCAAGACTAAATTATTACTCAAGGAATGCACTGACTTTTAATAGAGATGCTGAGGGAGAGAGTCGATGTGAAGTTTTTCAAAGGTGACGTCAGTATACAAGAATACTTCTCAACTGTATCTGTCAGGTCTGAAATAAATAAAGACAAACGGTGAAGTCAGTTTTTAAAAATACCTCGAAACTGTATTGTCAGGTTAGAAATAATAGGCAGCATTCTGACATTTAGCTCTGACAGACTAATACTTACTAAGATATAGCATGACTTCAAAATGATTTAGCTCTGATAAACTAATACTTACTAAGATATCGCCTGACTGCAAATTGATTTAGCTCTGATAAACTAATACTTACTAAGGTATAGCATGACGGCGTACTGATTTAGCTCTGATAAACTAATACTTACTAAGGTATAGCATGACGGCGTACTGATTTAGCTCTGATAAACTAATACTTACTAAGGTATAGCATGACGGCTTACTGATTTAGCTCTGATAAACTAATACTTACTAAGGTATAGCATGACCGCGTACTGATTGAGGATGACGCCAACTCGATGTCCGGTACCGTTGAACCACCCAAGAGTCCCTAACGGATTCCCCGTGACCTCCAGAAAGCACATACACTCCATAGAATTCTTGGAGGCCACGCCACTCTTACTGCGGCTCCTGAAACACTTCTGGAGAAATGCCATCCTGGGTAGCTCTGTATTGTACAAACAAAAGTGGATTAGAAACAACGCTTTAGAAATATTTTTGGGTTACCGTTGTATCATCGTTTGATTAATACAGCGGTCAGGGAACCGGGGTAAATTACCCCAAATGGGGTAAAAATGAAATTTTTGGGGGTAAAAATGAAACTTTTGTGAGTAAAAAGTATATATTATTAATTTTACACCATGGGGTAATATCAACTTACACAAAAAATATTTTGGGGTAATGATTAAAAAAGTTCCCCGACCGCTGGATTAATACGAGGCCTTTCGGTTAAAAACATGACGTACCCAACCTGATGGAGGATGGCACCTGGATGACCTCATTGAAGCGTGTCGTCTCAAACCTCCCAGGGGAAACCACTGCGATGAATTCGTAGGTACCCTCGTTGTACTGGCTCAGTGGCGACTCGTAAGTGCTGTTAACGGAAAAGTAGCGGAGTCCATCGATGACTTTGGATTTTGTTTTGTAGGAAACCACACCGGGAACCTCAGTGTTCTGATTTAATACGAAGAGGTCAAGTCAGTATTCATTGTTTTCAACGAGTTAGAACTATTTAATACGAAACGGTCAAGTCAGTATTCATTGTTTTCAACGGGTTAGAACTATTTAATACGAAACGGTCAAGTCAGTATTTATTGTTTTCAACGGGTTAGAACTATTTAATACGAAGGGGTCAAGTCAGTATTCATTGTTTTCAACGGGTTAGAACTATTTAATACGAAACGGTCAAGTCAGTATTCATTGTTTTGAACGGATTAGAACTATTTAATACGAAACAGTCAAGTCAGTATTCATTGTTTTCAACTGGTTAGAACTATTTAATACGAAACGGTCAAGTCAGTATTCATTGTTTTGAACGGGTTAGAACTACCATCTGGAAAACTTCAAAGTACTGTCTATGAAGAATTTTAATGAAGTATTGAATGCCGTGGTTGTTTGTGATAAATGTATTTGAATGTGTTACATGCAGGGCTAATTTTTCTAAAAAAAAAAGGTGCTTGTTATGATAAAATGCCTAAAATTTACTTGTTTTGATTGAATGCCTAAAAATTACTTGTTTTGATTGAATGCCTAAAATTTACTTGTTTTGATGAAATGTCTCAAATTTACCTGCTTTGATTGATTGCTCCGAAGATGAAGACTAAGTAGGTTTGTGGTCCTATGTGTTGGAAAATATTACACGGCTAACGGAAAGGTTAATGAAATAAATTTAAAAAACTGTACACACAAATTATGGATTGTTTTCTGTGAAATTCCTTCACAAATATGAAAAAAGTATGGTTGAAAAACTATACTTACACCGTCCTTAAAGTAATATTTCCATGAGGCGAACGGGAACACTTTGCCGGTGTAGCAGACTAATCTCACAGAGACGTCTGTAACTGATGGCGGGTAACAAATGTTTCTCTCTGGTAGAGCTTTAAATTAACCAATAGAAATAGAGAATGCACTTAAAAAATAATTAAAATAGAATACACTTTAAATAGTACTCATTATAAACAATAGCAAATTAAATAGAACACACTTTACATTGGACAAATTTTACATTGATGATACTTTAAACGGGACATTTTTTTTAAAAAATAGGACAATTTTAAATAGGACGCTTTTTAAATGTAGTGATAACAGACAGGAAGTGGTACAAAGCCAATGTAGTGGTAACAGACAGATGGTGGTACAAAGGCAATGAGTGGTAACAGACAGAAAGTGGTACAAAGCTAAGGGAGGAGGTGATTTAGAGAACCATTTTCGAGAGTTTGATTAATTTCAAGCATTATTTACGGAAGACTGTAAGTAATTTCAAGCATTATTTACGGAAGACTGTAAGTAATTTCAAGCATTATTTACGGAAGACTGTAAGTAATTTCAAGCATTATTTACGGAAGACTGTAAGTAATTTCAAGCATTATTTACGGAAGACTGTAAGTAATTTCAAGCATTATTTACGGAAGACTGTAAGTAATTTCAAGCATTATTTACGGAAGACTGTAAGTAATTTCAAGCATTATTTGCGGAAGACTGTAAGTAATTTCAAGCATTATTTACGGAAGACTGTAAGTAATTTCAAGCATTATTTACGGAAGACTATAAGAACGAATCAGATTTTAAAATAATAATTAGTTAAGTAATCTATATTAAAAGTGGATCAATTTTACACATTGTCCCAGTTTATTTATGTATTTGGTTTACTGTAAAGCTTCTGACGATGTATTTTAAAAAAGAAAAAAAAAACACCATGGGGGGAAAACACTACATTATACGCACCATGGGGGAAACACTACATTATACTCACCATGGGGGAAACACTACATTGTGCTCACCATGGACGAAACACTACATTGTGCTCACCATGGACGAAACACTACATTATACTCACAATGGGGGAAACACTACATTATACTCACCATGGGGGAAACACTACATTATACTCACCATGGGGGAAACACTACATTATACTCACCGTGGGGCGAAACACTACATTGTACTCACCATGGACGAAACACTACATTATACGCACCATGGGGGAAACACTACACTGTACTCATCATGGGCGAAACACTACATTGTACTCACCGTGGGGCGAAACACTACATTGTACTCACTATGGGCGAAACACCACATTGTACTCACCATGGGGCGAAACACTACATTGTACTCACCATGGGCCAAAACACTACATTGTACTCACAAAATATAACAGCTTCATACTCCTTCAACGTGAGTCCGTCGTAGATACAAAACACTGTGGTCAATTGTCGAATGTAGTCCATGTGACGGGCGATAAATGTGACGTTGTAGTCTCCAGCCTCTTCAGTTAAGCTGATCTTATAACTGGGCGTCGCCCAGCAGTTGGCCATCATACACAAGTACGCCCTGATGCTGTAGAAGGTCCCGTTCACGCATGCGCTGAAATGTGATTGGGAGCCATTCATTTTCGGGCATACGAAGCTGATTTGGAGGCTCTCTTGTAGAAACAATTTCTCCATAGCGAGAGCTGTCAAGTGATAAATTGTATGTCTGTATACATTCCATTTAAATAATAATTTGATTTGCCTATCAATTTTTGTTATAATCGCCTGGCTAATGAACAAATCACGATCACATCATTGTGTAAGTTTAATTTATGATTTTTTTTTGTTTTAAGAAAAAAGTTTTTTTTAAAATAAATGTAAATACCGTTTGATATTTGGACCAAGGAAATTTTTCTGGTCTTGGCTCAAGTTCCCGATATATATCTCGTGGTGCCACCATGGACAATGCACTATCGGCTATGGTGTGGGGATGAAATAAGGGCATCATAACGTCCCATAAGTGGTTTACAGGACCTAAGAGATTTCATCTCATCCTTACAGGGACACACACACACCATGTGTAGCTACCGTCGTTTTTTTCCTAATACGCATCGAATGGCGCCAGAAGGCAAAAACTCGCATTGAAACTTAAGTAAAATAGTCTTTTGCGATATCGCATTATTAAAAAAACATGACACCCGGATTAAGTAGGCAGCGGATTACTGGATATGGGGCTGTCCATTAATTACGTCAACAAAATAGAGGGGAGAGGGGGTCAGAAAATTTTTGACAATTGTTGACATGGGGGAGGGGGGAGGTCAAGAAAAGTTGACGTCAAATTGTTACTTTTTTAAATTTAATATAATTACTTAAATATAGGAAAATTAAGCAGCGTTTGTAGTCCTGTGTTACACACTCGCTTAACATTCAGTATTTTAATTAAACTAACTATATTCCTACTAATTTTGCCACATAAACATTTTGGAAGCCACCTTTTTTTTTGGGGGGGGGGGGGATAATCAAATGTTGACGTAATTTTATAGGGGGGGGGGGTCTCTGGAAGTTTGACAAGTTGTTCACAAGGGGGAGGGGGGAGGTAAAAATCACTAAAAATTTGTTGACATAAATAATGGACAGCCCCTATGAATCATTATCGTGAACGGTTGAAGTCCGTGAACGGTTGAAGTAAGTCCGTGAACGGTTGAAGTCCGTGAACGGTTGAAGTAAGTCCGTGAACGGTTGAAGTAAGTCCGTGAACGGTTGAAGTCCGCATAATTATCATTTTCAACTTCTGGCTGTGTTGGTTTATCAGGCTGTGTGCTCGTCACAGTACCTACAATGTCATCCAGTACTAGTAATACAATATTGAAACCCGTAATACCAGCAACACTTTCACAACACACATATTTATAGTTGATATCGTGGACATATTTAAAACACAGTTACAAAGTCCTACATATGTAAAACACAATTACAAAGTCCTACATAGTTAAAACACAATTACAAAGTCTTACATATCTAAAACAAATAAAAACAAAAAAAAAAAAACAATGGAAACAATATTTTAATCAGTTGACAGGGTTGAATCGTCCGAGGGTCGAAATGGCAGGGTCGAACTGTCCAGGGATGAATCGTCCACTGTCGAAAAGTCTAGCCACCGGCCGTTAATCCGAGAGTCTACCCTCACTTTCTCTTGCTGTTATGACATCAATGTTTTATTAGTATGAATGTAACGACCTATATAAGACGTTTACCTTGGGAAGCCAACTGTGCTAATACTGGAAGAACAATGAACAACACCTGCATATCGACAACCCTGTTGATTATATAGAAAGAAAAAAAGATAGTATACGGTACTAGTAATAGCAAACCAAGCCATGTATGTGGTACGGCTAATGTACGACCTCTGGTCAGGGTTGTTAACAATATTCTTAAATTGTATCGTCAATACCGAAACCAATACTTCATGAAAATAGTATCGCCAATACCAATACAAATACTCAAGTAAAAATGTATTGCCAAAATCGATACCGATACAATACCGATACTTCTGAGAACAACAAAGTATTTTTATTTAAAATATAATGAGTGCAAGTTTTTTTTTTAAAAGTGAAAACAATTAAATACAATGTCAAAGCACAAATTTAATGCTAATCACTTTAGTACTTGACGGATGGCCAAGTGGTGTAGATACTCGACTGTCGACTTCAGAGTCATGGGTTCGATCCTCTGTGAGAACAATGGGAGTTTTTATACAAGTTCACCCAGTTTTAAATAGGTACCCGACTTTAAGCTGGGGAAGTAAAGGCGGCTGGGCGTTGTGCTAACTACATTATCCCTTCATATGCCGAGGTTATAGAAACAGATGAATCCCCGATGGCCCGTCAGGGCTAAGGGAACTTTTCTTTACTATTTCACCATTTGGCAGCATGTAAGAAGATCATCATTTCAAAACAATCATTGCTTAGCCTAGAACGTAATGGCATAAAAAGACGCGCACCTAATGAAAACAGGCGCTCAACACAGCACTAGCCGATCAACTCATCATTATAGTTTCTTAATGCTTGGCTAGGGTGCTAATGACAGCATTTCTGATGAGTTACTTCAAGATATCTGTCTACTTCAGCAGAACTTTATCATTACAAGCAGTGATTGAATTTATGAAGATTACTTTTAAAACAATCTATTAAAATCGCTATTGTTATTCTACAATTAGCTAATAGTGGCAACAGAAAAGTATTGGTATCGAGTATCGAAAATTTTTCGTTTAAAATGTATCGGCGATAAACAAATCAATACTTGATACAAAAAGGATCGGCGATACAACAACCAATACTGAAAAAGTATCGGCGATGCTGTATTGGCCGATACCGATACTTCGATACTAACAACCCTGCCTCTGGTCAGTGTGCACACTGGATGATTTCTCTGTAAATTATTCGGCCACAATATACAATTTGGACTCGAGGGACCCTGGATGGTGTACAATGCACACTTGGGACCCGAGGGACCCTGGATGATGTACAATGCACACTTGGGACTCTATGGAACCTGGATGGTGTACAATGCACACTTGGGACTCGAGGAACCCTATATGGTGTACAATGCACATTTGGGACTCGAGGAATTTTGGATCGTGTACAATGCACACTTGGGACTCGAGGAATTTAGGATGGTGTACAATGCACACTTGGGACTCGAGGAATTTAGGATGGTGTACGATGCACACTTGGGACTCGCTGAATTTTGGATGGTGTACAATGCACACTTGGGACTCGAGGAACCCTATATGGTGTACAATGCACATTTGGGACTCGAGGAATTTTGGATGGTGCATATGCACATTTGGGACTCGAGGAATTTAGGATGGTGTACAATGCACACTTGAGACTCGAGGAATTTAGGATGGTGTACGATGCACACTTGGGACTCGCTGAATTTTGGATGGTGTACAATGCACACTTGGGACTCGAGGAATTTAGGATGGTGTACAATGCACACTTGGGACTCGAGGAATTTTGGATGGCGCAAATGCACATTTGGGACTCGAGGAATTTAGGATGGTGTACAATGTACGCTTGGGACTCGAGCAATTTTGGATGGTGTACAATGCACACTTGAGACTCGAGGGACCGTGGATGGGGTATAATGTGTAGACTGTCTACCAAGATTAGGAAAGCGAAATGCCCTGAAAAACTCACTAAAATACCTAGTTGGGCATATTAGTAACTTTATTTGCCTTTAAATTTTGATGTAATTATTTTTTTTTTCATTTTAAAATTAAGAAAGTGATTAAAATTTAGAATATCAATACACAGTAATTACATAAGTAAAGTCAAATCTATCTATCTTTCCATTAGACTGGGCAACAGACTGTTAAAGAAGCTACATAGCATTCCATTAGTGTCAGACTGGACCACAAACATTTACAGTAGCTATCTATTAACCTGCACCACCGAGTTCAGTATTAGGTATATATTGCTTTTAATCGTTATTATGTGCTTTGTATCGCTCTATAAAACTGGACCACCAATATTATAACTGTCCCATCAGAATGGACCACCAACCTTTTATATCAGCTATCTATCATTCCATTTGTTTAAATACCGGCTGCCAAAGTTTATTTATTAGGCATCCATTTTAGTTCGTGACGTCATCTTATACTCCGAGTTTTAACGAAATTAATAAAATACAGAAATCACAGATAGTGGGAGTTAGTGGGATTCTTCTTACTACATATTTTGTAAAATTTTAGCGAGAAAGTACACAGATAATTATTTTAACTTTTATATTAAAAAAAATAAAAAAAATAATTCAGACAGTGTTCATAATGGAAATAGAGGAATTTCACCTAGTTAAAAAATTGGATCTAAATTGTAAAATTTACACCACAGAATATAAATTATACAGAAATCGCATAACTATTTCAAAAGCCCTCTAATAATGAATAATAATACATTTTGTTATTTTCATTTTTTTTAAAGAGTGTAGCATCTTAACATTGATACATGCAGTTGTGCAACCAGACCAAATCATCAATCATATTTTACTACTAGTTGGTTTAAAATAAGGTTTTCTGTTTACCTTCTGTTTTCTCCCCTACCCCCTCTCCCTCCCTCTCTCTCTCTCCCTCCCTCCCCCTCTCTCCCCTTTCCCTCCTTCCCTTTCTCCCTCCCTCTCCCTCCCCCCTCTCTCCCATCTCTCTTCGTCCCTCTCCCACCTCCCTCTCTCCCCTCTCCCCCCCTCCTTCTCTCCCCCCCTGTCCATCCCCCCTCCCTCCTCCTTCCCTCTCTCTCCCTCCCTGCCCCCTCTTTCTCTTTATCTCTTCCTCCTATTTCTCCCATCCTCTCCCTCTCTCCTTCCCTCCCCTCTCTCTCCCTCCCTAACCCCTCTCTCCCGTTCCTCCCTCCCTCATTCCTCTCCCTCTCCCCCTGCTCCCTCTCCCCCTCCTTTTCTCCCCCTGTCCATCCCCCTCCCTCCTCTCTCCCCCTCCCCCCTCCTACCCTCCTTTCCTCTCTCCCCTGCCCCCTCTATCTCTTTATCTCTCTCTCTTTATCTCTCTCTCCCTCCCCCCCTCTCTCTCTCTCTCTATATATATATATATATATATATACTTATTATTATGTTTTCACACTTCTTCTAAAATCCTTCTTCATTCCTTTACCTTCCTCAAACTGTACACATCAGAGAGCATGAAAAAACATCAACAATTCTTTGCATCACAAAGGCACAATACAGCACCAGCGCGCAAGTTCTATTCGATCATAGGGAAATGACGTCACAGAGGAATTTTATTTATGGCGCCGTCGAGATTACTTTAATATAGTAAAATACTAAAATAAAAAAAAAAATTAATTACAATTAAACTACCCATCGATATGAAACGAAACCTGTCCTATAACCTTCCCCATGTAATTATGTGTATGTGTAACAAATTTCACGTTATTTGTTTGTCTGGATCTTGAGTTAAAAGGGAACAGACAGACAGACAGACAGACAGACAACGAATGCGTCTTATAAGTATAGAGATATAAACTGTCTATTTTCTTTATGTGAGCCCCCCCCACCCAGCATTATTTTTCTATATGTGAGCCCCCCTCCCCAGCATTTTTTGCTGGTTGCGCCACTGGATACATGTAGTATAAATACACAAATATGGCGATGCGCATTCTCTATAGTGTATATTCTGTGGCTTACACTGCGCTATCCAGTCAATCTTTTCTTGACAATCTCTCTTTCTATATAGTCTCTGGTACAACCATTTTTAGTGCATATTAAATGTGGGTCTTTATAAGGTTTCGAAGTTCAAAAGCTAAGGCACAGGGGCAGTTACAGCGAGGGCTGGGAACGATTAAGACAGAGGTAGAGACAGAAGGAAATGACCTGGGCTTTGCCCCTCGCGGCTTCATGGTCATCTGCATGGTTTGTGGAAGATTGGTTGAAATGATGTGGTAATTGACTGGCCAATCCCATTTGTCCTGGCTTTTAAATTCATTATGATAGAGGTAAGACTAAAAGACAGACAGGTGGACGGACAGATAGACAGACATTGACAGACATGACGGACAGAGAGTTGCAGATTAGTTAGATAGACAGATAGATAGATAAATAGATAGATAGAAAGACAGACATATAGATAGATAGATAAATAGATAGATAAATAGATAGATAGATAGACAGACAGATGGATAGATAGATAGATAGATAGATAGATAGATAGATAGATAGATAGATAGATAGATAGATAGATAGATAGATAGATAGATAGATAGATAGATAGATAGATAGATAGATAGATAGATAGATAGATAGATAGATAGATAGATAGATAGATAGATAGATAGATAGATAGATAGATAGATAGATAGATAGATAGATAGATAGATAGATAGATAGATAGATAGATAGATAGATAGATAGATTGACTTATTCACACTTGGTATCGCATTCAACATCTTTACCCTCTCGTGTATTCATCCGCTTTGTTTTTAATCACAGTGCACAGTAATAACTTTTTTTTTTGTTCGTCTATTATAACAATATGAGACCCACTAACCCACATTATAACAGCCCAAGCAGACAGGACAAAAAAAATCAGTCCTCCATTGCCTGTCAGTATCAAGGGGCCAGATTTTTTAAAAATCCAGAAGGCAAAGGGGGTGTGAGCTTACAATTTGTTATATTTTTTAATTGTTCTTTGTTACGTAAATGAGACATTATTCTCAGTCCTATAGAATATGGTCTAAAGTATTTCATTGCACGCTAGTCATATTTCTATTATCATCAACAGATCAATTTATGTTGTATATAGCATGCAGAATTCACAACATATTTATAGTGTGATTTTTTTGTTGGGATTTTAGGGTAAATAACAGATTTTTGTGTTAACAATTACATAACAGCATGGGCGTAACCGATGTACGGGTCGTGCGGGTCCGGACCCTACCAAAAAATCAAGCCACTGGTATTCGACCCTACCAAAATTTGGGGGCAGACATACCAATATTCATCTTCCCTAATATATTGGACCCTACCAACTTCAACATACTGGTTGCGCCCCTGCATAACTGCATAATACTCATGTATCAATTTTAACAAAGTCTTTTTTTTTTTGGTGTAGTAATTTAAGTCTACGTAATTAACAACAGTAACTTTCTTTAAAATAACACATTTAGAAAAATACACTTGGTCAGTAGTTCTCAGCTAACGGAGTTCACGCGCATACATTACAACAAATGTTAAGTATGTAAGGCCTTTTTTTTTTTTACCAAGTTCATATGGTGATACTGTTTGGCCACCTGTGTTCGTATGGTCACATTGATTGTCCACCTCTGTTCATATGGTCATAGTCATTGTCCATCTCTGTTCACATGGTCAAAATGATTGTCCACCTCTGTTCACATGGTCAAAATGATTGTCCACCTCTGTTTTATGTCATAATCATTGTCCACCTCTGTTCACATGGGCAAAATGATTGTCCACCTCTGTTCATATGGTCATAATCATTGTCCAAATCTGTTCATATGGTCTATAATGATTGTCCACATCTGTTCATATGGTTATATATGTATTGCCAACCTCTGTTCATATGGCTATATTGATTGTCCACATCTGTTCATATGGTGATAATGATCGTCCACCTCTGTTCTTAGGTGATAATAATAATTGTCTACCTCTGCTCATAAGGTGGTATATATAACATCAGTAGATGTACAATGTACAATATTTATATGTGTATTCTTAAGAAAGCTATATAAAGTATTTCATGTCGAATACTCTTCCTCACAGTCGCTACTGACGCTGAATGAAAGTATGTCCACAAACTTGGCTGTAAAATCAACTCTGTAAGAGAGGGCTTGAAAGGTGGGGGGGGGGAGAGAGGGGATGCAGCTGACCAAGTGAAGGGGATGGGGAGGGGGTAAAAGTCTATTGTCCTAGAAAGGAAATATATGTTTTTCAATTACATTTTTTTTTTAATATTATTGACAAGTTATTGACCACCAGTTCAAAGGAGAGGGAGGGAGGGAGAGGGAGGGGAAAGGAGAGGGAGGGAGAGGGAGGGAAGGAGAGGCGGAGATGTGAATTGTTTGTTACAAGAAAAAAATATGAATGCTCAAATGCTGTGTTGACAAATTCAGTGCTGAACACTTGATTCACAAAAAGCACACATTTGTGTCAGTGTTTTATTTCATTTTAACTGAGCGATTCTCTGCACACCATGCACTACACACACACACACACACACGACTGCTATATTTGGGATTATTTTGTAGCAGAGTAACATTGTCTGGTAGTCATTTGTGTAGGTACATTTCAGACTCAAGTTCTAAGGAAAGTGTAAAATGGAAGAAGGAGAGAACCAACCATGTGCCAGTGCTGACATCTCAGAGAAGGTAGCCCCAGAGAAATATCCCAGTGCTGACATCTCAGAGAAGGTGGCCCCAGAGGAATATCCCAGTGCTGACATCTCAGAGAAAAAGGTGGCCCCAGAGGAGTATCTCAGAGACGTGCCCAAGTTGAGCTAACAGACAGGTCTCTTAGAACTTTATTTTTGAGAAGGTATACCTATTGCCCCAGAGAAATATCCTATTGCTGACATCTCAGAGAAGGTGGCCCTAGAGGAATATCCCAGTGCTGACATCTCAGTGATGGTATTTAGAGTTTGTGACATGAACTATGTGATGGCCCCAGAGGTATTTAGAGTATCTCAGAGACAGTGCCCTATGTTGGTAATAGCTAACAGACAGGTTTGTAATATGTAACCAGGGTTGTGACCGTTGGTTAGAACTTTTGATTTTAGTGGGGACTATGTGAGGTATTTAGAGTTTGTGACCTATGTGATGTAGACATGGACTATTGAGATGGAGATGTTAGGGCTCAGACAGACTTTGAATAGAGTACATGAACTATGTGATGGTTACTAGTCGCAGTGACATGGACTGTGTGATGGTAATATAGTTTGTGTCATGAACTGTGTGATGGTATTTTGAGTTAGTTACAGTGACATGGACTATGTGATGGTATTAGAGTTTGTGACATGGACTATGTGATGGTAATAGTTACAGTGACATGGACTATGTGATGGTAATAGAGTTTGTGACATGTACTATGTGATGGTAATATAGTTACAGTGACATGGACTATGTGATAGTAATATAGTTACAGTGACATGAACTATGTGATTGTGATATAGTTACAGTGACATGGACTATGTCACTCGTCTGATATGTCGATGTCATTACTGAAAGAATGTTTAACTCACAGCATAACTGTGTTTGGAATTAATTAACGCTTTCATTGCTTAACGCTTTCAGCTGTGTCTGTGTTAATACTTACTTTTTTTTATATATATTTTTGTTGCACCGTGTCTGGTCGTAGTTAATTAAAAATTGCAAATTCGGCAGATTTAGGCAAGCAAGTAGGTCGTGAAAGTTTAATGGGCTCATTGTTGTCTCAGACTAATTGATAGTTTGACATTAGAGAGTGCAGTCAAAGTCAGTCTATCTTCTTTTTTCTAGTCCTCGATGAAATATACCGATTCATTCGTTATTAGCTTGTAAGTCTTGAGTCGATTTAAGATCATTGGAGGTTATAGGCTAAGCCTCTTAAAGGCAAAGTCTCTTAAGAGACATACGGGTGGCCTAGGCAAAAGCTAGTTTTTATATATACGAGAACAGCTTTGAATAAACTTATCGATTATAGCTATTTAAATTGGTTTTTATTTGTATATTCCTTTGTGAGACTGTAAACGAATTACTTGCAGTCATATATATATATATATATATATATATATATATATATATATATATATATATATATATATATATACATACAGTCGATTCCGCTTAATTGGGACACATCGGGACCGAGCATTTTGTCCCAATTAAGCGGCTGTCTAAACATACGAATTTACTATTGGCTTCTTGGTTTTGGTTTCTTTGAAATTTGTCCCAAATAAGCGGCTGTCCCAACTAGGTGTCCCAATTAAGCGGATATACATATATATATATATATATATATATATATATATATATATATATATATATATTGATTTTTCGGTCATCTCTATTAAATCAATACATTAATTAAATGATTAGAACAAATGGTTGTTCGCTCAAGTGGTCTTAGGTAGATGAATGCTTGTTAAAACTCGCCCCTCCCCCCCCCCCTGTACACACAGCTTTAATTGGGTAGCTGAATTTAATTGGAGAAGAAAGATCGCTATGCACAAGATAACCTTATTAGTATGGCAAGGCTACGGAAACAGAGGAATTCTACATTTCATCTACCCCGATAACACTTAATGACTGAGGGAACTTTGATCTTCACTTTTGATAGAATGTTTAAAATAATTGACCTTTTTGAATAAAATTTTAGGAATGCAAATTTATTTAAATACCAGATAGCACAATGAAAAGTTTGAAGCTATCGCCATAGTAGCCACATCCAGGGGTTTTTTGCCATGTAGGGCGCCGACCGCACCTCTGAAATGCAACCCGGCACCTCTTATAGTTTTTTTCATTTGGTAAAATGTTAAAAACTTCAAGACCCCCCCACCTCTTATTGAAGAAACCCACCACCTCTTATTGAGCAAAAAAACCCCTGGCCACATCTTATTTTTCTTTTTCAAACTGTGTGTCTCTGTTTTGCGTTTATTTTCTGCTAAAAAATGATCGATCTCCTCCCAGATTTGGCAACACGTTTAAATTTGGCAACGCTGGAGACTACTGGCATCAAGCGTTCCCTATAGGATCTGGCAATGACTACAGACGTCACGTGAAACAGATTAGAGAGATGGAGATCAGAGATGATGACGTCTTGATTTGTTCCTACCCCAAGACAGGTATATTAGACACATGTTCTGTGAGAGCTATAAAATTAAACAAGTACATTTATGACGTCCACTGATTCTATTGGGCTTAAATGTCCTGATTCCATTGGGCTTAAATGTCCACTGATTTCAGTGGGCTTAAATGCCCACTGATTCCAATTGGGCTTTAATGCCCACTGATTCCATTTGGGCTTTAATGCCCACTGATTCCATTTGGGCTTTAATGTCCACTGATTTCATTTGGGCTTAAATGTCCACTGACTCCATTTGGGCTTTAATGTCCACTGATTCCATTTGGGCTTAAATGTCCACTGATTCCATTTGGGCTTTAATGTCCACTGATTCCATTTGGGCTTTAATGTCCACTGATTCCATTTGGGCTTTAATGTCCACTGATTCCATTTGGGCTTAAATGTCCACGGACTCCATTTGGGCTTAAATGCCCACGGACTCCATTTGGGCTTAAATGCCCACGGACTCCATTTGGGCTTAAATGTCCACTGATTCCATTTGGGCTTAAATGTCCACCGATTCCATTTGGGCTTAAATGTCCACCGATTCCATTTGGGCTTAAATGTCCACCGATTCCATTTGGGCTTAAATGCCCACGGACTCCATTTGGGCTTAAATGTCCACTGATTCCATTTGGGCTTAAATGTCCACCGATTCCATTTGGGCTTAAATGTCCACTGATTCCATTTGGGCTTAAATGTCCACTGATTCCATTTGGGCTTAAATGCCCACTGATTCCATTTGGGCTTAAATGCCCACTGATTCCATTTGGGCTTAAATGCCCACTGATTCCATTTGGGCTTAAATGTCCACTGATTCCATGTGGGCTTAAATGTCCACTGATTCCATGTGGGCTTAAATGTCCACTGATTCCATGTGGGCTTAAATGTCCACTGATTCCATGTGGGCTTAAATGTCCAATGATTCCATGTGGGCTTAAATGTCCACTGATTCCATTTGGGCTTAAATGTCCACTGATTCCATGTGGGCTTAAATGTCCACTGATTTCATTTGGGCTTAAATGTCCACTGACTCCATTTGGGCTTTAATGTCCACTGATTCCATGTGGGCTTAAATGTTCACTGATTCCATGTGGGCTTAAATGTTCACTGATTCCATGTGGGCTTAAATGTCCACTGATTCCATGTGGGCTTAAATGTCCACTGATTCCATGTGGGCTTAAATGTCCACTGATTCCATGTGGGCTTAAATGTCCACTGATTCCATGTGGGCTTAAATGTCCACTGATTCCATGTGGGCTTTAAGACATATGTTTAGTGATATTGAGACTGATTTTTTTCAGGTCTTGGTGAAAGTTACCAGGTCTACCTGGCATTGCTTAAGTTCCTATTTCAGGTCATGGCTTAAGTCCCTACTATGTCTCCCGTGGTGCCTCCATGGCCATTGCACTATCGGCTATTGGGGATGAAAGAAGGGCACTGCAAAACCTTCCCATTGGTGGTTTATAGGATCTAAGAGATTTCATCTCATCCTTACCGGGACATCATACTCATATACACACATGTCATTGCTAGGTGAAGTTATCGCGGTTGACCAATGTAATTGTCACATACCCATGTGTTTCGCGCTGCGTCAAAAGCCATTGCGCCAGGACCGCAGGCAATAACTCTAGAGCCCCTCTTTAAACTATGCCTCTATGTTCCTAAAGGGCCAAGATACGTTTCAGAAAAATAGATGAACACAAAATGAAAATCAATAACAATGGCGGGTCTAGATTGCGAATAACCCTTCACAGGTCCGTATTGGGAATAACCCTTCACAGGTCCGTATTGGGAATACTCCTTCACAGGCCCGTATTGGGAATACCCCTTCACATGCCCGTATTGGGAATACCCCTTCACAGGCCCGTATTGGGAATACCCCTTCACAGGCCCGTATTGGGAATACCCCTTCACAGGCCCGTATTGGGAATACCCCTTCACAGGCCCGGATTGGGAATACCCCTTCACAGGCCCAGATTGGGAATACCCCTTCACAGGCCCAGATTGGGAATACCCCTTCACAGGCCCGTATTGGGAATACCCCTTCACAGGCCCGGATTGGGAATACCCCTTCACAGGCCCAGATTGGGAATACCCCTTCACAGGCCATGATTTTGCTTTCAGCTCTCAGGGGCATTAAAGAATGACACTACAATGTTAACTCCATGAGTGGAGTCTGTAGCATTTAAGAGATAAAATCTCATCCTCACAGGACTTTTAAATTAAACGATGTAGGGGGGGCAGTGATGGATCCAGCTTAACTCGCGCCCGGGGCACAATTCCTTTTTAATACCTTTCTAGCTCCCCCACATTCGAAAACCAAGTAATATATGTAAAATATACCATATGGCGCCCCTTTTTTGTGTAGCACCCGGAACATGATGCACCCCCCTTCTTGCCCACCCCCGGGAGGAGGGGGGTACGCTGATGTATGTGTATAGAGCCAGTGGTGACGAACCTTTTTAGGGCCGCGTGCCCAAAATTCAACCCAAAAAAAATCAACACTTATTTAAATCTAAGTGCCCAAACTTCCATTTCAAATTAAAGGTTGTATATTTGAGTCGCGTGCCGACTGATGAGGCTCTGCGTGGTGCTGCCAGTGGCACGCGAGCCGTAGTTTCGCTACCAATTGGTATAGTGTGTGGTTATACTGTACTTAGAAAAGTGCACAGAACCTCAGTTAGCCCATAGACTGACCGGCGCTTATCATCTTGTGTAAATGCCTTTTCAACAATCATACTATTGTGTCGAACGTCACAGAAATCTTACTTTATTGTTTGTTTGTTTTTTCCCACCAAGGCCTCCACTGGCACATGGAAATAGTGAGAATGTTAATGGACCGATCAGCCGAAATGCGAAAGCACCTGTTTTCGGCAATCTGTTTTATCGACTCTAAATCCATTTACAGTTTTAGCAGTACAGAATCACCAAGACTCTTGGTCACACATGTGCCTTTTCGGTGAGTATCTGTCCGTGTGTCCTATCCTAAGCCCCATGGTAACTAGGCGACCGCCTCCCCTACCCTTCCCTACCCCGTCGATCATGTCCGTAGGGACACTCTATCAATAGTAAGCTAAACTGATATGTGAGACCAAGATAGTCGGCAAATCAATATATATATATATAAATATCAAGCATTTATTGAAGAGAAAAAGTATCACAAAAGTAATCTTTTTCTAGCCCCCCCCCTCCTAAATCCAAGTACAGTTATTATGAAATTTTTTTCTTAAAATATAGTATGCTCTGTCTTTACCATTGCTGTACTCCCACACACTGTCTGTACCATTGCTATACTCCCACACACTGTCTGTACCATTGCTGTACTCCCACACACTGTCTGTACCAGTGCTGTACTCCCACACACTGTCTGTACCAGTGCTGTACTCCCACACACTGTCTGTACCAGTGCTGTACTCCCACACACTGTCTCAACATGCAACTGAGGTCGTAGATAACAGAAATCGACGGGTTTCGAACCAATGAGCAGCAACTTTCCGATCTGGGTCAAAACTTTCTCCCTCCCTTTTTCTCTCCACGATTTACCCTAGCTTAAAGTCCACCTTAATGTACTTGTTTCATGAGTTCTCGTTTAATTTATGAAAATGTATGCAGGGTTCAGCTAGTCAAAATGAATTTGGTTCGATGCATTTTAGTTAGTGATAACAAATGGTTGTATAATTTAATTCACTGTTTGATTATTTTGTTTTTTTTTGTGTATGTTGTTCTTTTCAGCCACATTCCAAAACAAGCTCTAGAGAAGAAGATCAAAATCATTTACCTGGACAGAAACCCCAAAGATGTGCTGGTGTCGTACTACAACCACATGCACAAACATGTGGCTCCCCTCAACTACCCAGGGACTTTTGAACATTTCTTTCATCTGTCACTTGAAGTTGGATGTAAGGCCGGTTTCATATCTCTCTATCTTTATGTCCCATTGGCTGTCTGCCTATTAGTCTAGATGTCAGGTCTGTCTTGTCTATCCATTCCCCTGTCAGTGTTTATATGTTGTTGTTTCTTCTGTTTCATATATCTACTCTCAATAGATCTTTATTTCTGTCCTACAGGCTATCTGCTCATAAGTCTAGATGTCGGTCTGTCTGTCTATCTATTCCTCTGTGTTTATATGTTGTAATTTTTATGTTTTACTTGTATGTTAAAGCAAAATCAACATATCCTATCAACTAAATTGGAACTCATACATGTCTGTCTATGGTCACAGATCTCTACGGTAATATTTTTGATTATGCTATGGAGTGGCAGAACGGGCGAGATAAATACACTGAAGTCAATTTCTTTATTTCTGTCTACGAGGACATGAAATCTGTAAGTCTATTTTCTAAGTTTGTTCCATTATTTTAATCAATATTTTTTGTAAATGTCTTCCTAAAAGGTTTTTTCGGAACGTCAGTTCGCACTTTTATGATCCCTGATTCATTCTATTTGAATAAAATAATTTTTAGTAGGGTACAATAGCACAATACCATATGACCTAATTTATAGTAGGGCACAATAGCACAATACCATATGACCTAATTTATAGTAGGGCACAATAGCACAATACCATATGACCTAATTTATAGTAGGGTACAGTAGCACAATACCATATGACCTAATTTATAGTAGGGTACAATAGCACAATACCATATGACCTAATTTATAGTAGGGCACAATAGCACAATACCATATGACCTAATTTATAGTAGGGCACAATAGCACAATACCATATGACCTAGTTTATAGTAGGACACAATAGCACAATACCATATGACCTAATAATGTATCACAGCTTGTAATCGTTTTCGTTATAGATCCGGCTGTATATACGATTGAAACGTTTTAGTTAATATTTTCTTTAAGTGCTGTAATTCTCACTCTGTATAAATATTACAAATCACGGTTACCTAATAAATTAGTGAGGAATGCATTTCAGAATTTTTCGTAATGTACAAACTGATCTTTAGATGAAAGTTTTTGAACTGTCTATCTTTTCCGCATCAAATGATAGAATTATCTATCAAAATATATAATTCACTAATCTAAAGAAACGGAGTGGCGTAGCGAGCTTAACTAGCGCCGGGGGGACACAAAACCTTCTTTAGCGCCCCACCCCATCCGATAACCAAATAAAATTTGGCACCCCTTTGTATCGCCCGGAGCATGATGCCGCCGCCTCCCCTTGCCCGCCCCCCTTACCCAAATACGCCACTGAAAAAAACGTGTATAGACCAGTTGATCTCTCCCGCCCCCCCCCCACACTTCACACTTTGTTTATGACGTAGTTTCAGTCCGCCAGATAATACAACTTTCCACCTACATATAAAGAATCAATATGGGTGAAGGTGTGGGGGGGGGGGGAAATGGTTGGGGGGGGGAAAGGTTGTTTTTTTTTCAACCAGATAAATCACACTCCCCCATTCTTCAAAATATGTGACATAGATTTTTTATCTCCCCTTTTTTGGACGCCAGGATCCAGTGGGCGGAGTCAAGAAACTCAACACTTATCTAGGTACCGGCTGCAGTGACCAGCTGTGTGAGCAAATAGCCCAGGTCAGCTGTTTCGACAATGTGAAGAGTCACAGGGATGCCAACACGCCAGCCATGTTCGAGGCACTCTTTGTTGACAACAAGCTGGGCATCTACAGGAAAGGTGAGCAAAAAAAAAAGTGTGTGACATTTAGGTGAAAAGTGTGTGGCATTTAGGTGAAAAGTGTGTGGCATTTAGGTGAAAAGTGTGTGGCATTTAGGTGAAAAGTGTGGCATTTAGGTGAAAAGTGTGTGGCATTTAGGTGAAAAGTGTGTGGCATTTAGGTGAAAAGTGTGTGGCATTTAGGTGAAAAGTGTGTGGCATTTAGGTGAAAAGTGTGTGGCATTTAGGTGAAAAGTGTGGCATTTAGGTGAAAAGTGTGTGGCATTTAGGTGAAAAGTGTGTGGCATTTAGGTGAAAAGTGTGTGGCATTTAGGTGAAAAGTGTGTGGCATTTAGGTGAAAAGCGTGTGACATTTAGGTGTAAAGTACGACGGTTATGTGAAAAATGTGACATTTAAGTGAATTTTTTTTGCACATTTAGGTGATAATTGTATGACATTGAGTTGAAAATTCTTTGACAATGTGGTGACTTTTAGTTGAACCGTATATGACATTTAGGTGAACCGTATATGACATTTAGGTGAAACGTATATGACATTTAGGTGAACCGTATATGACATTTAGGTGAACCGTATATGACATTTGGGTGAACCGTATATGACATTTGGTTGAAACGCATGACATTTGGGTGAAACGCATGACATTTGGGTGAAACGCATGACATTTGGGTGAAACGCATGACATTTGGGTGAAACGCATGACATTTGGGTGAAACGCATGACATTTGGGTGGAACGCATGCCATTTGGGTGGAACGCATGCCATTTGGGTGGAACGCATGCCATTTGGGTGGAACGCATGCCATTTGGGTGGAATGCATGCCATTTGGGTGGAACGCATGCCATTTGGGTGGAACGCATGCCATTTGGGTGGAACGCATGACATTTAGGTGAAACGCATGACATTTAGGTGAAACGCATGACATTTAGGTGAAAATAGTGACACGAGGTTAAAACAATGGTATAAGTACAAAGTATGATTTTCAACTAGAACATAGATGTGGCATTTTTTAGGGTCGGGTTTGATTTATTATTATAAATATAACTTTTCTTACAGAAATTTTGTGAACAAATTACTCGTGTGCACTTTTGAAGTATGCAGGGCCGCCGATAATTTATGGGACCAGCCAAGTACATTCATCTGCTTTATAGGTGGGCAATAGGTGGGCCATGGCATATAAATCTTTGTGGCCATGGGTGGCCCACCCCTCCTTTAATAAAATAGACAGAAAAATGTCAAGTTGTAAATAAAATAGAGACAGAAAAATGTCAAGTTGTAAATAAAATAGAGACAGAAAAATGTCAAGTTGTAAATAAAATAGAGACAGAAAAATGTCAAGTTGTAAATAAAATAGAGACAGAAAAATGTCAAGTTGTAAATAAAACAGAGACAGAAAAATGTCAAGTTGTAAATAAAATAGAGACAGAAAAATGTCAAGTTGTAAATAAAACAGAGACAGAAAAATGTCAAGTTGTAAATAAAACAGAGACAGAAAAATGTCAAGTTGTAAATAAAACAGAGACAGAAAAATGTCAAGTTGTAAATAAAACAGAGACAGAAAAATGTCAAGTTGTAAATAAAATAGAGACAGAAAAATGTCAAGTTGTAAATAAAACAGAGACAGAAAAATGTCAAGTTGTAAATAAAACAGAGACAGAAAAATGTCAAGTTGTAAATAAAACAGAGACAGAAAAATGTCAAGTTGTAAATAAAATAGAGACAGAAAAATGTCAAGTTGTAAATAAAATAGAGACAGAAAAATGTCAAGTTGACTTTTGCAGGAAGGGAGGGGGGGGCATTCGAAGTCGGTGCTCCATTTGTTGAATCCGCCACTGTTGGTTAGAGGGTGAGTTGCTGAGTTGGTGAGAGGGTTAGATCCATGTTTGACCCAATTGGCGGGCCAAGTCCGAGTATCCAAGATTATCTGATGCGAGTCCACATGCAATCATTGTGATTAATCGTTAAACCTACGTTATATAACAACAACGCAGTGGCTCCGGCACCAGCCAAAACCATTATATTAGGGTATAAGGAACATGGCATATATAGATTTATTTTTTTTTTTCAGAATTTTTTTTTCAGGATTAGGGTTAGGGATAGGGTTAGGGTGTGGAGCAATATTATCTATGGCTGGTACCCGAAGTAAAAAAATACGGGTTCTGTCAGGGACAGAACCGTAGCCAATCCGTAAAAACACACACACACACACACACATATATATGTATATATTTTCCACTTCCAGGTGAAGTTGGTGACTGGAAGAATTGGTTCACTGTTGCCATGAATGAAGAATTTGAAGAGGAATACAAGAAAAGAATGTCGGAATATAGAACTGTCTATAAGTATAGTCTGTGACTGACTCAGCCGAATAATAGTCTGTGACTGACACAACCGGAGCTGAATGTCTTTTTTTAATTTTATATTCTGTTTAAACAACTAACAAATTTATGTACTAAAAATTATATTTATACTAACGTAACGCATTAAGACTCCCGCTCAACTAGTTTAATCTGGATTTATAAGTATACTAGCTGTACCCTGGAAAACCTTTGCATAGAGTATCTCCCGTAGGCTTGATCGGTAGGCTAGGTTATTTTTGGTTTCGGGCAGATCCGATTTTTTCATGATTGTATTTTAAACTGGAGTACTGTTGCATTAATTCTTTACTTTCGATTAACGCAGAGCCCAAATCGGTATTATTTATACACATATATATACATGTACTTATTTAATATATTATATATATTATACATTAGCCTTAACTTCTCTAAGGCTTAGCGGAACTTAGAACTATAAATAGATGTGAAATAGTGATGTAAATAGATGTATACTTTGTGAGATATTTTTTGTTTAGAATAGTCGATGAGCTTTATTTTGTATTTTAATTTTGTTTTGATTTATATTAATACATAAACTGGTATAAATGAGAGAAATAAATTTATATTCTTATACAATGTATTCATATAGACTTTGGCTTATTTAATTTGTACTGTATAATGCATGCGTCTTGTTTCATAAAAACAATTTTCGGAAAAATCACGAGGAAATACTACAAAAGAATCTTATTGTTCAATACACAAAGGGATTCACTAAGACACAGCATTTTAATAATATATTTATAATCAACTACAATGGCCACGGTTCTACACTGCCGGCTTCATCATCACAACTGCTCTTAGTCACAGTCACAGCTTTCAATACATAAATTTATACGGTGCGCCTGTATAGGGAATTCCCGATTCATAGCGCACCACCGAGTTTAAGGAGAGTTAAAACCATAGATATTTTCTTTGCTTGTGGGGTGGAGGTGTGAACGTACAATCACGTAAATTTTGATGAATTCTTTTGAAACTGCTTCAGCCGTATATATTTGTCACCGGTCCTTTTCCTCAAAAGTGACCGGCGGTCAAGTCAAATGACTGATGTGACATTTTTTTTTAACCCGGTCAGGATTTTCTTTCCCTTCAAATTTGCTTCGACCTAGACTTGAGTCTAATCTGGTGAGCAATGGTTCAACCAGATGACCTCCATAATCTTTACAATACCTGAGATGTGTGGGGCGGTGGGGGGAAGGGGGAAGGGGTTGCCATTTTAATTAACACCGATGTGTCTGTGTTATAACCCAATGACAAAAGTAGGCCGACACGTAATGGGGTGAACTACTGTTTGAATTGATAAGATTGCACTTTATCCATATCTCTGAACTCGGTGGCGTCACAGATCGGCCTTGGCTTTACCGTTTACCTGCTTTGGGCCAGATGTTGAAATGATCAGGTCAGATTGTCCTCACATAGTTGCAGATGGTGGGTGTTTTACTACCAATTATTACTAACATGGGGGAAATGTGTTAAGAGTGGAATAATTTTAAACGGCTGGTTTGCTAGTTAACTAAAACTGATAGATGGAATGATCGAGTGGTAGAAACTTGTATAAATAGATTGATATGTTACGGCCGATGTTTGCTAGCCGGCCAATGATGGTTAAGTAAACATTGGCCGTAACAGATATACATAAAGACAGATAGATAGACAGGTGGGCAAACTAAATTCTAATTATAAAAAAAATAATCATAACGATGGACAGGCAAACAGAAAAAAGGTCCCTGGTTCGATCTCCGGTGAGGGCAATGGGATTTTTTCAGGTCATGGTTAGAGTTCCCGCTACATCTCCGGTGGTGCCTCCATGGATATCGCACTATCCGGCTAAGGTGGGGATGAAAGTAAAGCATTGCAAAAACCGTCCCATTAGTGGTTTATAGGGTCTAAGAGATTTTATCTAATCCTTATAGGGACTTCTCATACAGAGAGAGAGAGAGAGAGAGAGAGAGAGAGACAGACAGACAGACAGACAGACAGACAGATAGATAGATAGATAGACAGACAGACAGACAGACAGGCAGGCAGGCAGACAGACAGACAGACAGACAGACAGATAGACAGATAGATAGATAGATATCAAACAGACATTCCGAGACCCGTATATTATCATAATAGATGATGATAAAGAAGGTCAAAGTTCATACCTTCAGCTACCAATTAAACAACTTTTTAGTTAATCAACAGAAGTAAAAACAAAAGCACTTAGTCACACAACATTTTTATTTTCTCATTCCATGTGTTTTACAAAAAGTAAATACACACGGAGATAATGGGGGTAGTGCCCACCACCACCCCCTTCCCCGGCCAACCCCCTGGTGACTTGCCTTCTTCTTGACGGCAGCCATGTATTGTTGATAATTATGTTAATGCCGTAGTTAACATGCTAGCCGCCGCTATGCCAGCGAATCAAAACTCGCATAAAATTTGCAACCGTTGCTAAAGTTTTGGTGGACAAATCTGGAAGACTCTAGCGTACACTGTTGATTAATTCTTTTTGTTGATCAGTAGTCTGAGTGTTTAATGAAGAATGTAAGTAATGCTAGCTTTGTCAATAGATATTATAAAAAGGTCCCTTAGCCCTAACGGGCCATCGGGGCAGATGAAGTGTAGAATTCATCTGTTTCTATAACCTCGGCATATGAAGGGATTGTGTGGTTAGCACAACGCCCAGCCGCCTTTACTTCCCCAACTTAAAGTCAGGTACCCATTTAAAGATGGGTGGACTTGTGGGACGACTTTGCACCAAATTTAACCTGGTAAAATTCCATGGGCCTCACCGAGGATCGAACCCAGGACTCTCAGGTCGACAGTCGAGTATCTACACCACTCGGCCACCCGTCCCAATTTTTTATATTATAATGTTTACTAATTATCAGTGTTTCTGTAAGAAACGGAAATTTTGGTAAAAAGACAAAGATTGTATATTTCACGAGCGAATTTTCTGTTCGCGTATCCTTACAATCAAAAAAACAACCAGTTAAATGCAATTTAACACGAAAAAAAAAGGAATTTCAACTGTAGATTGATAAACGAAGAAATGTTATGGTCGCTGTTATCTTTCATATTGTCATTTATGTTCATCGTAAACATGTGTCTGTCGGGCCGATAGATGGACAAACAGCTGTCACAATGACCCCCCTCCCTTAACGTCAAGGAACCCCCTCTTCGTAACCAGTACCGTACAAGGCATCAACGTTTTCTTAAACTTTTTTTTTTGCGACTGTACACCAGAGAGATCGAAAGAATATCCACGTGTTCCCCTCACAAATGTTCATGAATAATTGTAACTTATTTCGTAATGGAATAGGATTACTTTTCTAATGTGATACTTGGTCACGTGGGTTGGTAATGAGTCACGTGGCAAACTGTCCCACCTTCTTCATATTCTTGATTGTTTTCATCGAAAACTACACGTCGGCGCGCACCCCTGCATAAACTTTCTTTGGGGTATGCGTACCACCGGTTTAGAACCGCGGCATTAATGACGCCCCGTGCCCCGTGACTTGTAAAGAATATTAAAGCTCTAGCGGGCGGCAAGTAAGTAACGCCACTGGGCGAAGCGCCCCCCCCCATCGTCCCCGATTAGTAACGCCACTAGCATTAAGAAATAAATCGTGCTTCCATAACACATGCACTCAAATATGATCAGGTGTATCTCAATTAGTGTTGTTTTCGTTGACGAAAACTAAAACTAAAACCTCCGTTGACGAAAATGTTGACTTTTCGTCAACGAGAACTAAAACTAAAACTAAAATTAGCAGCAAGACTAAAACTAGACGAAAACTGAAATTATTACAGAAAAAAACGAAATAAAAACTGAAACTAAAATATAGTGTTGCTTTCGTTCACGAAAACTAAAACTAAAACCTTCGTTAACGAAAATGTTGACTTTTCGTCAACGAGAACTAAAACTAAAACTAAAATTAGCAGCAAGACTAAAACTGGACGAAAACTAAAATTATTACAGAAAAAACGAAATAAAAACTGAAACTAAAATATGACCTGGGACTAAAACAACACTAATCTCAATAAAATACTCAGCTAACAATATAAGAACAAAAACTACAACTCGAGAACAAAGGGGAAAACGAAATAAAACGTACAGCATCTCATCCACGCTCCCACAGAAATGCCACGAGTCTACTACTACTACTATATCAACACTACTAACACTGGAAAGACGCAGAAGCGAGTAAATGGCGGTCACCCAAGGTCACCATGGGTCATGACTAGTGACAGGCCCCCATCCTTTGCCCCTTTTTTGATGTCTCAATTTTTTTTGACTGGCTCTGTATTTTATTCGCCACCCGGGGGACTTTGTCATCCTCAGTAAAATACAAACAACACTAAGGTGAAAATGTATAACAATAAAAAATTATTTGAAACAAAAAAATACCAAAACTACTAACATTTAAAAAAAAAATGCAAAGTCACTATCAGAATGTCAGGTGAATTCAATTATGGAACGTGACGAGATAAAATAAATCAAGAGATAATGTTGAGATGCTAATAGGTCTCACAGTGAAGATAAAGCAGGTAAATTAAAACTGTGTTTTTGTACTGTGTTAGGTCGACGGATTATTCAGTCAACACGGTTGAAGAATGGGTGAGAAATGTACCGGTGAAGAAAGTAAACCAGCTGACGGACAGGTAGGTAAACATTTGGCATATGAAGTTGGTCCACATACATATATTACGTCGGTCCACATACATATATTAAGTTGGTCCACATACATATATTAAGTTGGTCCACATGCATATATTAAGTTGGTCCACATACATATATTTTGTTGGTCCACATACATATATTAAGTTGGTCCACATACATATATTAAGTTGGCCCACATACATATACTTTGTTGGTCCACATACATATATTTTGTTGGCCCACATACATATATTACGTTGGTCCACATACATATATTAAGTTGGCCCACATACATATATTAAGCTGGTTCACATACATATGTTAAGTTGGTCCACATACATATATTTTGTTGGTCCACATACATATATTTTGTTGGTCCACATACATATATTACGTTGGTCCACATACATATATTAAGTTGGTCCACATACATATATTAAGTTGGTCCACATACATATATTACGTTGGTCCACATACATATATTAAGTTGGTCCACATACATATATTAAGTTGCTCCACATACATATATTTTGTTGGTCCACATACATATATTTTGTTGGTCCACATACATATATTTTGTTGGTCCACATACATATATTACGTTGGTCCACATACATATATTAAGTTGGTCCACATACATATATTTTGTTGGTCCACATATATTTATTTTGTTGGTCCACATACATATATTACGTTGGTCCACATACATATATTAAGTTGGTCCACATACATATATTTAGCTGGTTCACATACATATATTAAGTTGGTCCACATACATATATTTTGTTGGTCCACATACATATATTACGTTGGTCCACATACATATATTAAGTTGGTCCACATACATATATTAAGCTGGTTCACATACATATATTTTGTTGGTCCACATACATATATTAAGTTGGTCCACATACATATATTAAGTTGGTCCACTTACATATATTTTGTTGGTCCACATACATATATTAAGTTGGTCCACATACATATATTTTGTTGGTCCACATGCATATATTAAGTTGATCCACATACATATATTAAGTTGGTCCACATACATATATTTTGTTGGTCCACACACATATATTAAGTTGGTCCACATACATATATTAAGTTGGTCCACATACATATATTAAGTTGGTCCACATACATATATTGGAAAGCACGATCATTCCCATGCCATAGATAGTGTCAATGGCCTTGTTAGAAAAAACAAACTTTTATTTTGAGTGTTCATAATATTTCTTGTTTCAAGTTTTCAGTAATTTTTTTGTTTTACATTACATTATGACCAAATGCTATTTAAGTTACTAAGACGTCTCATACTTATTACTTGTATGGACATAATAAGAGAATACCAGCAATATTACCTAATAAATTAAAACTGACAAAAAAAAAAGGAGTAATGGTAGATCTTTCAATTTTTATTGACATTTATTTCACATTTTTAAGTAATTAAAAAAATAATAAAGATATTAGTTGAAAGTTAAACATATAACTATTTGATTAGTAGCTATGCCTATGATTATTAAAACTTATAGTTGAAGTCATGGTAGTTAAAGATGCCAAGACAAATTGATAAAATTAACTGTCATATGAAAAATTAATTTAAAAACATAACACAAGTATCATACAACTAGTTTGAGTGGATGCTAAAATGTGGGTTTTGAACAAATCTTTGTGAGTTTCTCTAATTTGTATAATTAAGAATAATTATAGTGAAATACATTTTTTAAAAATCATTATAAGAATAATACACTTTAATAATACTAGTTATATGTTATATTCATTTTATTAATGTTATAACTAAAAATAATTGACATAACCCATAATAGATAATTAGATTAACCCAATTCTTTTCACATTAAATTACAGCCGACTAACCAACTTTAAAAACAGTCCTCAAATAAGCCATAAATATATTTAAATTTTAGTGGTATGATAAAGACAATGCTGTTTTTCTATGTGGACCTAGGGCTGAAAATTTAAACCCAATGTCTTAGAGGCATAATCCATATTTCTTGCACCCAGTTTGACTAATGATTTTAAATACACTGTCATAGTAAAAAAAAATACTTTTGATCATTTCATTAAAAAAATTACAATGAATAAAATAATAAAGCAATTAGAAATGTATGTTTAGTCACTTGATTGGTTATACATATGATATGTGTTGATAGAATGGTCTTTAGCACTAGATTTGGGTGAATTTATAAATGCTGACTAGGTAAATACATATTTAACTTTCTATGTGATAAAATCTATAAAGCTTTAAAACAGGCACAATTAAGTAAGTAGTTGATTTTAAAATGTGATTTAACAATGTAATACTTGATAAATTTAACCTTTTAAGTTCATTTAAGAATCCTCATTCAGTTCCAGACTTGTCAGTAGCACATCATTTTTCTAAATATTAAGTTCCAAAGTGATATTACAGTGATGTTATATCCAGAGAGGCTCGTCACATAAAGCCCTGCTAGGTATATTCAGTGTTTCGATGCGAATCAACCAAATATATTTTATTGGATTGATTATTAGAGCCTCCAGTACATTTGAGTACATAGAAGCCTGTAAAGTTGGGATATGTTATTTCTGTATGTCTATATTCCATCTAGAGAGGCCTGTAAAAAGTTGGGATTAGGTTATTTCTGTATGTCTATATTCCATCTAAATCTGTTACCATCCATACATGTCACTGATTTTGAACTTTCAGCAATGTCAAAATTTAACCCCAACAGCTTAATGATACTATTTTTTGTATCATTTATTTTACAATGGGTACAGTTGTTTACGCTGTTCTGGTAATAAGTTTCTGGCTTATTAGGGTGAGCTTTGAAAATTTCACCAACATCAGGATAATTTCACATCAGGCGCTAATGCTGACAGCCCATTACTTATATTGTCTTTGGCTGACATCAATGTGCTTTGTAAGAAACCAGACTCTGTGCAGATATTTTCTTCTGTACACTGCTCATATTTCTTAAATAAGAAGCTTTAACATGAGGCAGATTAATATTGTTATGATCTAGTAACAAAATAGGTAACAAGTCAGCATCTTTAGTACCAGCTATTAACGAAGTGTAGCGATATAAGCCAACATTTGTAGTACCAGTATCTTGTAAATGACAGGTCCACCTAAAATTAAAAAAAAACAACAATATATAGGATTTTAAGATAGGTTTTTCTTATTTTTTATTAATCTTTACCATTAATATGCTGTAAAATATTTAATCTTTACCATCAATATGTTGAAAAATATTTAATCTTTCCCATTAATATGTTTTAAAATATTTAATTTAATGACATTCACCAATAAATCTATATTGTAATGTCCATAGTTTTAATAAAAAGTTAAACAAGAATAATAGTTTTGTAATTTATAGTTATTGCTAATATTAGCAATGCAATGATTAATATTATACAATTATTCATATACTTTTTTTAATAAAATCTGCTAATTGGTGTTTAATATAATGAATTGCCCATTAAGGTCAAATACTATTATTATTTCTTTATATAAACATGCTTTGAAATGTTTAAAATTCTTACAAAACAAAATGTCCAGCCCAAAGCCGCATGTTATCAATCATCACTTTACTATCATTCCATCGATAAAAATTGGCGAGAAACTGACATCCTCTGTGTTCAGTAAATTGTTTATTTATTTCATTCTGGTGGTTTTTTACTCTTAGTATCCTAAATTGCCGCTGCAAGTTTCATACCTAGCTGATCGTTATTTTAAAACAAATCTGAAAATCATCATTGGTGCTACAAAATGGCGACTGTTTACAATCTCGCGACTGTATGACATCACACGTGACCGCCCTATTTACTGCAGACGCTGATGACGTCATTTGCTGTTATTAATCGGGGATATTTTTATATTTGGCATTAATTTTTCGGGTCTGTCCAAGCCTAATAAAGGCATTTGCTGTTAATAATCGGAGATATTTTTATAATATTTTTAAATAAATACGGCTTTGAATTATATATTTTAGTTGTCAGGATATATGTCTAAGACTAAGAGTAAAGATGTGCGCATGCACGGCAGTTATTCTTTTTTTACTTTACATTAACTCTCAATTGTTGTTCATTTTCGGCCATTTTTAAAGCTGATTTCAGGGTGTTTTGTAAAACTAGTCATTTTCATTATGTTATAAGCTACCTAGTGAAGTTATACGTCGTTAAATTCGGAAATGAATAAGCTATTTAATGATATAAAACTTTTGATATAATAAATTTTAATTTGTAAGTATAGTGTAAATGATTTTTTTAATTATTTTTAACTAAAAATACAAATACATCACAAACAGTAAGAATAAA
This sequence comes from Bulinus truncatus, assembly GCA_021962125.1. Taxonomy (NCBI): domain Eukaryota; kingdom Metazoa; phylum Mollusca; class Gastropoda; family Planorbidae; genus Bulinus; species Bulinus truncatus. The sequence continues at coordinate 728,067 of JAGDYQ010000199.1, read as the reverse complement.
AAAAGGTATGAAGAATTTAAACTAAATCTTTATTATTTACATAAACATTATTCATTGGTACAACACATAAATAAATTTGGACGTAAAATTATGATAATTTTTTTATTCAACTTTAAATGATACTATAAAAATTGGAAACAAAAATAAGGACTGATGCCTCTAGAGTGAAAAAAAGACATATAATTTTCACACAATGTTAGACAAGACAAAATTGATCATTAAAATTTCTATATTATTATAAGTGACAGGAAACACATTTAAATGAATAAAAAAATAAAGTTTTCCACCATTTATTTGTTTTTCTAAGGATATTATACTTATTTAAAAGTTGATCACTTTTGTCACCCCTTCCATGTTAAAAAATCGCAAATTTCACTTTTCCCAAGAAATCACGCTTAATCACCAAACAGCCCGACCTCAAATACGCGAAGCACTCCCTTTTGACGCTTTTGTCAAAAAGGAGTACAACGACAAGATTCCTAGTGCATTATGTCTTTTTCAAAATAAAACTAGAATATTTTAAGTACCACATTTTTACAAAAATAAATCTATTTTTTCACCGTATCCCAGGGTCGGCGTTGCACATATATAATAAAACATTTTAAAAAATTACCAAAGTAAAATTATAAAGTATAACGTCAAAAAATTGTCGCTCACCGTGGTCGAAAAGTCAATGCTGCGATGGTTGAGAGTTAATAGCTAGAAAGCAAAGCTTGAAGAAAATGATAGCAATAAGTAATACAAGTATTTTCAACTTCATATTTAAAATTAAAGTAATGCAAAATTAATTTCCAATTACAAACCTTTTTTGGAGCAATCGCTAACTAATTTCCGAAGAGCTGAACTGATCGTTTGGCTACGTGATTAAGGTACTCTTCTGTTGATAGGACCATAAGGCTGAAGAGCCCTAACTTTATCAAGGCTTTCGAGGTCTCATCCCCAACATTGGTGTACCTAAAGTTGTGCAGTTGAAGAACGACTCCACAATATCACAGCTGCATCAGACTCCATCATTCCAGACATTACCTGCTTAAATGTGATTTTAGATAAATTAACTCTTATTAAAATTGATTCATTATTTAACAGGGTATATTTATCTATTAATATATTAATGTAATGTCTAAATGATCTTCCAAATATTCAAATTTATATATACTAATTAAAGAAATCAAAGTTAAAAATGAAATATGAAAAATTACATAATGTAGTCACATTTAATTTTTTTTAAATTGCAGTTACATTTATAATTTTTTAAACTCTGCAGTCACATTTATAAATTTTGTATTACATATTAAATTTATTTCAAAGCAAAATACTAACCATTGTAATTTATTCTGCATCCATTGTCTTTATGCCTGCGCAAGCCATTAAACAATATGATGGGTCATCTTTCTTCAGGCGTGACCAGTCGTAACAGACGTCTGACAATGCAAGCTGGTGACATGCATGTCAAGCACTTGTCCAGTTGCAATCTCTATGACATCCTCCAATTAAGAGGTGTGTCCACGTGTGTAACCATGTTCCATCAAAAAAACTGCATTGTCCAGAGGTGTTCCATCATTTACTTTATTATAAAGTGTCTTACAATAGTGGCAGCTTTACTAAAAACATCTGTCTGTTTATCGATGAATGTTGTCTCAATAGATTTGGACATTTTACTGAATGTCTTTTGTGCAGTCCTGGAAGGTTTAAGCTTTCAAAAATTTATTTAGACTGTTTACTCCCATGTCGAGAGACATTGATGCTGTAACAACTTCTTTATTAATGGTAAAAAGGTTTTTGTTTTTGGCATTATACCTGTAGTAGCTAGGTTCTCTTTCTGTGAAGTGTAAACAGAGTTAAAATATTTGCATTCTTTGCAAGTTACTTCAATATTTTGGCAAATCCTTCACTCTTTGTGTCTGATACACGTGCGTCTATCCTGCAAAAACATTCCGGGCAAGTAGTGACGAAATAAAAGAAATTAAAATACCAATGACAATAAACAAAATTTAATACCTTGTTTTAGAGTAATCTACGTAAATTCAATCACTAATGATAGCTTAAAGATGAGTTGGCTAATTAATAATGTCTGTACAACTGCCGATTGCTGGACGTCCAGATGAAGAAGTTTTATTGGTGTTACAGTGCATCGGTTAAACCAGAGTCACTTGAGCGAAAAGGCTGTTGCTTGATTATTGCGTAGAATAGTTGTAACATACTTATGATTTAATTGCCAAAACACTTGAAGCAATCAACAGAGAATTTGAAATAAGTGATATTTTTTTCACATAGGCTTGGATCAAAATTTGTTATAGCATTTTTTGTTTGGACTGAATAACGATGAAATGATGAACTTAAATGTAACGATGTGGATTTAAATGAAGATCAGAGGCAGCAACAGGATGATGAAGATTTGGATATGAAATTTGAACAAATTGATGATTTACTGAATCCACCATGTGATAATGATGACGCACAGGAATGGGTTATTCACCACCTACCGCCACATCGTAATTGTACACACTTGTTAAATCGTGTTTTTTACGCGTGATGCTAAAGTATGACAAGAAGTAACCAAACTTGTCAGTGCAAACATTGCAGTTTTTTACTTGGTATTTGTATTGGTATTGGCGATACTCTTTTCATGTAGTATTTGTATTGGTATTGACGATACAGTTCAAGAGTATTGTTAACAACCCTGATTTTTAACATAAAACTCCCTAAATATAAGAAAAATAAAAAATTTCACCCCTTCGGCGTTATATAATATGTGAATTGCCCCAAAGCAGTGCTATTTTTCTAAAAAAAAAAATAGAAATAAAACAAGGTACCGGGACAATGTGTTATAGTAACACTAAAAAAGTGCAATAAACAAAAGTCTACACCAAAAAGGGTGCCGGAATTCCCGTTCCGGTGCGTTCCGCCAGAAAAAAAAGTACTGTGGAAAGTAGCGTCAAATATGGCTAATAAGCCTATAAATTTACTAGACTATAATACGTTCTAATATTTAGAGCAGCGGGCGGCAACCTTTGAGCCGCAAGAACACCAAATTCAAAATTTTAGAATCAACGGAACCCACCACTTGTACATTTTGGATAAATCTAAGTCATAATCACGAAAATAAACTTTACGTATTGAGTGGTCGCCACCCCATGGTTCAGACATTCATCATTTATTGTAACCTTACTGCAATAGGCTTAATGTTATTTAGTCTATCAAAGGCTATCGAGTCACCATCGCCAATCATGGTAGTGCATCTGAAATTGTGAAGTTATAGCGATCTGCAGCTTTTGTCTACATCATTCCAGATACACCTGGATTGAAAACTAGTTCATAAATAAATGTATTATGAAATGAATATACAATTGTATCATCATTAATATATGAAATAGAATTAAATAAATTTTAAAAAAATGTATATCACAAACTGATGAAAACAATTCAGAAAGATTTTTCTATTTCATTGGTACAAAAATTATAAAAAAAAAATATCTATATAAATAATCGGCTAACATAGATGGTGGTTCGACAGACCTTCACACCGTGCGGTGTAAAGTATGTTCATGGCAATAAAAGTCACATGTCTGCGTTACAAATACGGCACAGTACGAGTTGAAAGCACATCGCTAAAGTTCTACGTCACACCTTTGTGGAGTTAAAAAAACAACAACGCACGTCATCGACCATCTCTATTAAAATAGTTTGGGGAATTCCATATAGAAACTAAAGAGACAATGTATGTAAAATGAAGTATGTTTGGTGTCCATTTTATTCATCAAATGAATCTTTCTTGAATAAAAATGAAATGTAGGGAATTCTAAACACAACAAGGATTTCTTATTAATGAATTAAGATTTTAAATGATATGGAGTAGTACGCAAATTGTATAAAGTTGGAATGCGCAAATTATGTAAAGTTGGATGTTAGATTCAAAGTTTAATAGTCGAGTTTGTTTTGTTAAGCTTCTGTACCCATAATGAGGATTATTTTCTTTGAGATGAATTATATAAAAAGCTATTTTGTATATAGACATTTGACTGTTGCGTCAAATATATATTACCGAGTTGGTTGGGATAGGGGTGGGAATAAACCAAATGGTTGCGGATTGGGGGGTCAAGCAGACGATTCAAGATGCAACACCGCTATTTTCTCTTTTTGTTAAATACGTCACATGTTAAACATGATAAATTATAAAATTATAAAAAAAAGAACTTGTTGTAATGGGGGTGTAGGGTTGGGAAGGAGTGTTTAACGGGGGGGGGGAGGTAGGGAGAAGTGTCACGTGGTATTGTTAACAGGGTTTGTCGTATATACATTGAGACCCACTGCGATTCGAGCATGTCTTGAGTGGAAGGGGTTGGCGGGCGGGGAGTGAAGGATGGGTGTGGGGCTAAGTGAAAGAAAGTGGAAATAGAAGAAATAGTTGGATGTAGATTCAAAGTTTAATGGTCGCGGGTTGTTTTTTGTAGATTCTATGCCCTTAAGAGGATTATTTTCTTTGGAATGAACTATATAAAATATGAACTTATTTGATGTATTATTGAGTGTCCTTAAATGTGTGTTTTAGCTGCAATAATCTGTTCATGTCCTTTGGGGCCACTTCGAGTAGATAGACATGCTATTTTTGTATATAGACTGATTGTTAAAGCGCTCGAATATATATCACAGTTTCAACTCCAACTGCGTGCCCAATAGCCGGTCCGGGTACCGAGCCTGTTCAGCTAATATTTATACTTGATAACTTTCGACATACCATTAAAGTTGATACTGCATCGTTTTTCTTTGTGGTTGTCACGCCATTTCTTATAGAATTCAGGATGCAAATCTTTAAATTCCCTCTTCTGGGCAAATTTGTTTCGATAAGCATGTCTACAACTAGGCCACTCCTGAACCTCTATCACACCGCCTAAGCCTATTAGCGATGATTGACCACGAGTTAGTCCCATCAAATGAAACTGTTATATCAATAGATTTGTCGTCATTTGTACCTTTGTTGATTCTTTTTCTTACAATGGCAGCTGATAGTTGAAAATTAACTTTTGTGACAACACCATGTCGCTTCGAACTTCAGCAATGGCCCATGCCTGATGATTGTGCCTAGGTAGATTAAGACCTTCACAAAATAGTAAGTTAGTGCCCTTTTAATGGACTAAGTTAGTAAGTTATTACTATGGTTATTTTGTTAGTGGCGTGCGTCTCAAATAGCCTCTGACAACCAAGTCCAACATCCCTGGCCTTCTCGTGCGGCTTAGCTACTAAGCCCGGCGAAACTGTTTCCACTGACAGGAAGGGGCGAAGGCGGTTCACTGGCGCCTCAAACCAGCCGCTTCGGACAGATGGGGCTCGTCAACCTCGGTTGGTAGCTCATCTAGGAGAAGGAAGAAAACTCTGTTCTCAAGCCTCCGCTGCCTAGCGGCATACCTCCTACGAGGATAGGCTAAGGGAGTAAACCCTGAAAAGAAATCCGGAGCTGGAGTCCCCAAGGCGGCCAGACCCTATATTGTCAACGCCGTCAACTCCTGCAGCGCAACTGAGGAAGCCAAGCCGTATCGACTCTGTCTTTCCCTTGGATCCCTCCAGTTGCGCGGAAGGAGAGGGGGGACTGCTGCACGGGCAACAGGCTCTGTAGCTAAACTGGAGAGGATACTCCAGCGTCGTCGCACGATGTCGATACAACACGGAAGGGGACAGTTACCGGTTCTAAGCTCATCCGATTGGCGAAGGAGAGGAAACGAGCGCCAGGGGTCTCTTTCAACGGTGGGAGAGGTCATCGCGCCTCATTGGACTACCGCCGCCTCAAGCTGGGCAGCCCCAGCCAGTTGGTGCTGTCTCGCCATGGCTCCTATACTGGGTGCGTGGGGATTAGAGATGCACTTCTCAAAAAGTGGGCCAAAAACACACGCACCAGGCAAATTCAAGATGGGAGAACTAACCCAAGAAGCCTCCAGCTCTTCGATTCGCAAGCTGGAACATCAGGACCATGTGTACCGGACTCACATCTGACCTTCAGCAGATTGATGACGCAGGAAGACCGCTGTCATCGACAGGGAACTCTCACGACTAAACATCGACATCGCCAAGCTCTACAGGAGACCAGGCTGTGAAACCGGCACCATCAGAGAAACTAACTACACATTCTATTGGAAAGGGAAGTCCTCAGACCAACCGAGGCAACACGGTGTTGGCTTCGCGGTGCTGAAAAACACGCTTGTCAGATTCCATAGAGCCCCCAACAGACGGCTCTGAGAGATTACTAATCCTCCGACTGTCAACGTCCTCTGTGGCCCAGCTCACATTCAGCGTGTATGCTCCAACCCTCTGCTCCACTGCCGAGGAGAAAGATCAATTTTACCAGTCCCTAGATGAAGCGCTATTGAAGATTCCTAGCACCGATAGCCTTTATCTCCTTGGCGATTTCCACCAAAGGGTAGGAGTCATGGCTTGGCCCACCGGTCTCGAGCTTTGGGAGGGGAAAGATAAATGAAAATGGCCAGAGACTGCTTGAGCTCTCGTGCCACCATGGCCTGTGCGTGACCAACACCTTCTTCAGGTGCAAAGAGATACATCAGGTGTCATGGAGGCACCACGCTCCCGCCACTGGCACCAACTCGACCTCGTCCTCACCAGAAGAGGAATATCGACAGTATCCTCCTCACCCGCAGCTACCACAGTGCAGACTGCGACACGGACCACGCCCTCGTGGCAAGCAAAAGGTGCGCATAACGCCGAAAAAGCTGCATCACTCAAGAAAAAAGAGGTCGCCCACGCATCCAATATCAACTGTGCCAGAAATCCCGAAAAAAAACCAACAGTTTATCAGCAGTCTAAACAGCTTGTGTGCCTAGCTTTGTTTAGTACACCTAAAACAGCTTGTGGGCCTAGCTTTGTTTAGCAAACCTCAGCACAGTTTGGTGCGCCTAGCAATGTTGGGTGCATTATTCAGTTACTCTTAGACAAACATTTAGTGCCAAACACTGATGAGTGCATCTCAAACTGAACTTTCTGAAACCAACATATGGCTACAACGACAGACAAAGTTAGTTATAGAATACATAAAAACAAAACAAAAATTATTTCAAATACTGACTTTGGTAGATGAGGCTGAATGGTATAGTTGCAGAAAAATTTCTTAGCACCGAAGAGACTTCACAGAAAAACACCTCACGGTTGTTTGCTTGTGCTAAAATAAATGATTGTAGTATGTGTAGATCATGTATGTGTAGGTCATGCATGTGTAGGTCATGAATGTGTAGGTCATGTATGTGTAGGTCATGTATGTGTAGGTTATGTATGTGCAGGTCATGTATGTGTAGGTCATGTATGTATATGTCATGTAAGTGTAGGTCATGAATGTGTAGGTCATGTATGTGTAGGTCATGTATGTGAAGGTCAAGTATGTGTAGGTCATGTATGTGTAGATCATGTATGTGTAGGTCATATACAAGTTGAACTCAATTCAATTATCATAAAACACTTAGAACACAGCTTCATTTTTTATTGATCACAGCTTCACATACTCACTCAAAATGATCACAGCTTGACATACTCACTCAAATTGATCATCACAGCTTCATATACTCACTCAGATTGATCACAGCTTTACATACTCTAATTGATCACAGCTTCACACACTCTAATTGATCACAGCTTCACATGCTCACTCAGAATAATCAGAGCTTCACATACTCACTCAGATTGACCACAGCTTCGCATACTCAATCAGAATGATCACAGCTTCACATACTCACTCAGACTGATCACAGCTTCACATACTCACTCAGATTGACCACAGCTTCACATACTCACTCAGATTGATCACAGCTTCACATACTCAATCAGAATGATCACAGCTTCACATACTCACTCAGACTGATCACAGCTTCACATACTCACTCAGACTGATCACAGCTTCATATACTCACTCAGATTGACCACAGCTTCACATCCTCACTCAGATTGATCACAGCTTTACATACTCACTCAGAATGATCACAGCTTCCTATACTCACATTGATCACAGCTTCCTATACTCACTCAGATTGACCACAGCTTCACATACTCACTCAGATTGATCACAGCTTCACATACTCAATCAGAATGATCACAGCTTCACATACTCACTCAGACTGATCACAGCTTCACATACTCACTCAGACTGATCACAGCTTCATATACTCACTCAGATTGACCACAGCTTCACATCCTCACTCAGATTGATCACAGCTTTACATACTCACTCAGAATGATCACAGCTTCCTATACTCACATTGATCACAGCTTCCTATACTCACTCAGATTGATCACAGCTTCACATATTCACTCAGATTGATCACAGCTTCACATACTCACTCAGATTGATCACAGCTTCACATGCTCAATCAGAATGATCACAGCTTCCTATACTCACATTGATCACAGCTTCCTATACTCACTCAGATTGATCACAGCTTCACATACTCAATCAGAATGATCACAGCTTCACATACTCACTGAGATTGAGCACAACTGCATAGCTATTTAGCCTGATCCCTGTTTCTTTCCCTTTCACGTCAACCCATGCAAGTTGACCGGGCGGTTTCCCGGTGTTTTCCAGGTAACACATGCAGTCCACGGCAGAACCATACACCGTTGTACCATCTTTATTACGTTGCGAATGACAGCCCTTCTCTAAGGCCACCCTAGGTAAAACTGCAGGCATGCAGAGAAGAAAGACGTAGTTTTAAAAGTCAGTTAGTTTTCTTCACTTTGAATAAAATCAATAATAATTTCGAGTGCACTTTATATATATAATGGAGGGATGCATTAAGAATTACATATGTATATATATATATATATATATATATATATATATATACACACACATTAGATGAGCAATGAATTAGGAATATATATATATATATTAGGTTATGATAAATTTCAAATTTATTAGCCTGGGGTTGTAATCGATGAACTTTTACCTAAAAATCACAAAAATGACTTTGACTTTGCCAAAACATGAAAAAACCTCCCGCGCCTAAGTGAATTTCATTTTTTTTAACATTGAAACATATAGAGGTTCAAACAATTTTAATCATAACATGCAAGTTTTGCATAAAATACACAAGAGTAATACATATAAATGACCATATTCAGTGTTTTTAATAGTGTTTCAGATTTGTATATTTATACATATTTAACAACGGTACTTACTCATGGTTACAGTTGACGGCACAGTGATGTGCTGGTGGTGCTGCGTGACGTTGTACCCACCTGGAATAACTACGGCGCTGAACTCATACACACCTTCATCGAACAGGACCAGTGGGGATTCGAACGTGATGTTCACCACCAGATAGGTCAGGTGATCGACTTCTATTTCCTCCTCATCGTAGGAAACCTCTCCATGTACCTCAGTTTCCTGGATTCATTCAGGCAAACAACAGCACATGAATAACCTTAAGGTGGTTTCTTGTAAACAACAGCACATCATGAATAACCTTAAGGTGGTTTCTTGTAGACAACAGCACATCATGAATAACTTTAAGGTGTTTTCTTTGTGTGGTAATTCATTATACAAGTGTCAGAATTTTTTAATTTGCTCAGTAACTTTCATAACTTTTAAAATTAATGATACGTTACGTAATTCTACGTGCATAGTCAGCGGCGTAACTAGCCGCCCCGGGCGGCCGCCACGTTTCCGTGCCAGAAAATACTAAAGTAGTGAATTTACCTCTCCTTGCTATCACAAAAGCCAATGTGTACGCCCATTGCTATCACAAAAGGCACTGTGTACGCCCATTGCTATGAAAAAAGCCACTGTGTACGCCCAATGCTATCACAAAAGCCACTGTGTACGCCCATTGCTATGAAAAAAGCCACTGTGTACGCCCAATGCTATCACAAAAGCCACTCTGTAGCCCATTGCGGTCATAAAAGCCAATCTGTACGACAAAATTAAAATGTTTAAAAGTGTGCTTACATCCTTCACATAAACAGACAGCATGTTTAAATAAACAACAACAACTTACATTGTCTCTAAAAATAAATCTCCACACCACAGACGGGAAAACTTTATGGGACATACACTTTATTTTCACCGTAGTATCGGTCAATATTGGCGCCTCACATGAGTTCTCTGGGCGAGCTGAAGTCGAGCAAAGTTTGGGAAATAAAAGAAATGTACAAGGGAGCGTTTTAAAATATCTACCCTCCCCCACTGCGTCGTCTAAACTCTTTGTGTCACAACCAGTGGCGTATAGCGAGCTTAACTCGCGCCCGGGGCACAATACCTTTTTAGCACCACCACCCCCCCCCCCTTTCGAAAACTATATAACGTTATATTAAAATATATTCCTCATTTGGCGCCCCTTTGTGAGTAGCGCCCGGGGCATGATGCCCCCTGCACCCCAACTACGCCACTGGTCACAAATAATTGACAATGAAGAAATTGACAGATTCGCACACCGGAATCGAGATCGGTAATCAAAAGGTATCGATTCTTGTTGACGTAGCGGAATCGGCATCGAATATGATATTCTGAATCTGATGACTGAATATCTAAAACGATTCTATGGAAATGAATTCTCCAGTTTCCAATCATTGATCCTTCACAATAATGAGCTCTCTCTTTTGGAATGTGGGATCTTTTTAATTAACAGGCAATGTAATGGAATCAGTAAAACTGTATTGGAGTCAGTAAAAATGTATCGGACTAAGGAAGAATGTGTAAATCCCTAGATGAAGACCTTCTCGATTAGAGTGGACTTACTACTTAGACTGACCTGCCTACACAAATTGACCTGCCAACACAAACTGACCTGCCTACACAAACTGACCTGCCAACACAAACTGACCTGCCTACACAAACCGCGCTGCCTACTTAGTCTGACATGTGAACACAAACTGACCTGCCTACATGGACTGACCTGCCTACCTAGACTGACCTGCCTACATGGACTGACCTGCCTACATAGACTGACCTGCCTACCTAGACTGACCTGCCTACATAGACAGACCTGCCTACATAGACTGACCTGCCTACATAGACTGACCTGCATACCTAGACTGACCTGCCTACCTAGACTGACCTTCCTACCTAGACTGACCTGCCTACCTAGACTGACCTGCCTACCTAGACTGACCTGCCTACCTAGACTGACCTGCCTTGACTTAATAAACGCCCAAAGTAGATTTCTGAGGACCAACTACCCACATCAGCGTGTTTGTTACTTTTTAAAAATGTAACTTACTTCTAAACAAGGTGGGGCGGGGGGTCTTGTTAAACCGCGGGCTACAATGTGTTCTTTAATCTGACAGAAGGGCCGCACTGAGAGGGGATGGGTGTAATTTTTTTTTTTATATTTGAACAAATATAAATGAAAATGTAAACGTGCTGATGTGAACGAGCGCGAAGGGGTGAACGTATCAGACAGGCTACCGGTCCGTACATGCCCCCCCCTTCTTCCCATGGAGCCTTGGTGTTTACCCATGTCTGATGATGGAAGGCCGACTGCAAAAAATAGTAAACGGCCCACTCACAGAAAATAACCACATCGAAGTCCTTATATATTTCCTCATCGTAAATGCACAGGATCCTGGTCAGCTGCCGCAGGTGTTTCATCGTCTGCGGGGTGTACGTGATGTTGTAGTCCCCGTTCTCGTAGTTGAACTTGGCCTTCAAATTCTTCAGGTCGCTGCAGTTGGCCTTCACGCACACGTCCACGAGGACCACCTCGTAAGGGCCCGTGAGGTTGACGCTGAACTTGGCCGAGGCCAGGCCCATCTCAGGGCAGAGGAAATTGATTTGACGGTCCTCGGCGAAATATATCTTTTCAGCGGGTAGATCTGGGGCTGGAAATAATAATTGATTAATTGATTGATTGGTTGATTGATTGATTGATTGGTTCCTTTTAATTCATACCACACACACATGCACACACACAGTGGCGCAACTAGGGGGCATTTGTCCAAAGTTTTTTTAAATAAAATACAAATATATAAATAATGTGATTTTTTAATACAAGTGATTTTTTTGCCCCCCCCCCCCTAAAAGTTTGGTCTAGTTGCACCATTGCGCACACACACACATATATCTATATCTATCTATCTATCTCTATCTTTCTCTCTCTCTCTCTCTCTCTCTCTCTCTATATATATATATATATATATATATATATATATCATGGATTAAAAACAATCTTCAAGTAAAATCATTCACCTGGTTCAGCAAACAATCGTCCCACTAGAAGAATGAGTAGGATCACTTGCATGTTGATCACGGCCCTGCCAAAGGACAGACGAATACTTTGATACTATTTACTTATATTTTTTTAGTAAGAGTGGCAGCGATAGGTGCGGGTGCTGCTACAGAACATTGGTCAGCCTGTGTTTAAAAAAAAAGTTGTGCACAAGGAAACAGACATGTATTAAAGAAAATGTATAGAAACACTTGATAAAATGAAAAAAACAAAACAAATTCAAGCAATTTTTTACTTACTGTAATCAGAATGCTATAGTCAGCACTGCAACAGAGACAGTGCACTCTCTACTCGAAGCATCGTGCACAGAATACTGTTTGCTTACTTTGTGCGTCTTCGTGATTGTTACAACAGCCAAAAACATTGCCACTCAAAGATTTTTATATCAGTTTCACAAACTTGAACTACGTAATTATGGCTATTTACATTAATAATTTAATCTTATAGAATTAAATAAACATGTTACTTGTAACATTTTATATTACGCACTGGCTCCGGATACGTCTAAGCGTACTACGTATTTTATTTTTCAGGACACGTCTAGCAGACGTTGATGACGTCATTTACTGTTAATAATCGGAGATATATTTTTTTTCGGGGACCATCAATAGATATTGCTCCACACCCTAACCCTAACCTTATCCCTAACCCTATCCCTAACCCTAATCCTGAAAAAAAAATCTGAAAAAAAAAATGTCTCCCGTATTTTTTTTTTATCGGGGATCATCAATAGATATTGCTCCACACCCTAACCCTATCCCTAACCCTAATCCTGAAAAAAAAAACTGAAAAAAAAAATATGTCTAAGAGAGGAATCGAACCCGCATATAGTTAGCTAAAATGGATCACGGCCTAGCGATTAACCCACACTGCCAGCGAACCACAGAAACATAACTACAATTTTAATGTATAATCAGAAAAAATTGCTCGGTTATGCAATTTCCCGCGAAAAGAAAATAACTTTGAATCATAAGAGTTCATTCTGTTTACTGACGTCATCAAAGTTTGCTAGACGTATCCCGAAAAAAAAATACGTAGTACGCTTAGACGTATCCGGAGACAGTGCGTTTACATTAAAGGATTTGTCTGTTCGGGTATCCTGGATTTTGTAAGTTAGTGAAGGGTGTAAGTGTTCCTAAAAGCAGACGACTAACCTCTTTACAAGCAGACGATCATTTCATGCCATCTGCTAAAGTTGACTGCTTTGCTTATATGATTTTAAAGTTTATAGCAGCCATACTCCATATTTTAAACAAAAATCGCCCTTTTTTTACAATCTTGAACTTCCGTTTTTGTTTTTGTTTTTAAACAAATCGTAAATAAAACGGAATACCCTAAATGCACCGAGTGCTATTTATGGAACTCAGTGCACATAAGCCATAGTTTTCATTTTTTACTCCCATAGTTTATTTGATGAAATCTAAATCAGAAATGCGTGTATTAAAAAAAAAATGAATTTTTGTCTAATATATTAATAAAAAGTGGGACGGGTGGCCGAGTGGTGTAGATACTCAACTGTCGACCTGAGAGTCCTGGGTTCGATCCTCGGTGAGAACCATGTGGAATTTTTCCAGGTGAAAAGTCGTCCCACAAGTCCACCCAGCTTTAAGTGGGTACCTGACTTTAAGTTGGGGAAGTAAAGGCGGCTGGGTGTTGTGCTAACCACACAACCCTTCATATGCCGAGGTTATAGAAACAGATGAATTCTACACTTCATCTGCCCTGATGGCCCGTTAGGGTTAAGGGAACTTTTTTACTTTTATATTAATAAAAAGGAACATTATTGCCAAAAAAGCCTAAAACGAGATGGCACATACCATCAATCCATGTTCGACATGTGAATGAAGATAATTTCAAATTTACCACGAATTTCAATTGTGGTTTTTAAATTGCGTATCCCTAGTGGGCCCGTTAGGACTTTTTTATCACGCGCATTCAAAGTGTCTCATCATTGGTATTAATTGAAAACAATCAGTTGAACATGTTTGTAAGACACTGATATACAGAACTTTGAATGTAAGACACTGATATACAGAACTTTGAATGTAAGACACTGATATACAGAACTTTGAATGTAAGACACTGATATACAGAACTTTGAATGTAAGACACTGATATACAGAACTTTGAATGTAAGGCACTGATATACAGAACTTTGAATGTAAGACACTGATAAACAGAACTTCAAATGTAAGACACTGATATACAGAACTTCGAATGTAAGACACTGATACAGAACTTCTTATGTAAGACACTGATATACAGAACTTCGAATGTAAGACACTGATATACAGAACTTCGAATGTAAGACACTGATATACAGAACTTCAAATGTAAGACACTCATATACAGAACTTCAAATGTAAGACACTGATACAGAACTTCTTATGTAAGACACTGATATACAGAACTTCGAATGTAAGACACTGATATGCAGAACTTTGAATGTAAGACACTGATATACAGAACTTTGAATGTAAGACAAAGATATACAGAACTTCGAATGATGAGCTTTATCAGCCAATTGTTTCGTCAATGTAACATGCACAACATTAAAACTACATTGAAAACACACAAGTCTAAACTTCCAACACTCTTTTTGTCGCGCCACTGCAGCCTATAAATCGAACAATTTGGTATAACTCATCATTATCACGGCTGGTTGAATCTTATTATTTTGACTGAACGACTTAGTCTGTTGAACTTTTTGACTGAACGACTTAGTCTGTTGAACTTGGGTTCCAATCATGGGGGGCGTCGTTAGGAATTTTTCCAGGAGGGGGGTGGCGAATAACAACTTTATGACATTTTTTTTAATGTAAGGGGAGTGGGGGGGAGCTAATGCCCCCCTCTTATATGACATTTTTTCAAAATATGGGGGGGGGGCAAATGCCCCCCTCTTGCCCCCCTCCCCCCATGAATACGCCCATGGTTCCACTATTCACGCAGTCCTCAACAGGTTGCAGGCGTACCCCAAGGGGGTCCGGGAAAGGTTATACAGGGGGTACGCACTGATACATAATTTTCGTTTTTTAAACAGCCAATGAGTTTGAAGATGGTCGCCAGTTTGCTGCGTGACTTGTCACCAGACCACGTAACCAAGGATCTCTAATTTAAAAGGTCAACACATTATGAAAATAAATACATTTGTTCGCTCGCGAACTTGCGTGCAGACATACTTTCCCACCTTTTAGGAGTACATGAGCGAAAAAGGTAGAGAATCGCAGCGCTAAGCAGACCTGATTTGAAAAAAAAACTCTTGGCCTACATGAAACAAAAAAAAATAGGTTAAAGAATTTCGGTATGCGAAAGTGTTCCTCACTATGACTGAGCATTATTATCAGCGTTTATCGTAACTCGTTTGAAGCGTTTAGTTGTAGAACAGACCGCTGGTTACATATCATAGTCTGTAAGAACAGGCTGTGTGTTGAAATATTGATAAAGTATGCGGTAGAGGTTTACTACTTATATCAGGATAATATTCTACATCGTAATCACAAGCCCATCATGTAAGTACTTCGTTTTTTTTTTATTGTTTTTTTTTTCTCACTTTTAAAAGTAGTTCGGGTTATTATGTGAAATAGAAAAAAAAAAGCACTGACCTATATCAAGCTCTGTCCATGATTGAGGTCAGTCATGATTGAGGTCAATGTAAGCCACACCCTGGCCTATATCTTTATTATTGGCGAGTCAATATACGCGCTCACCATCGCCGTATCAATGAGACTACTTAATGACTTTGATTTGGTTTAATCAGGTTGTGTGTGTGTGTTTGTGTGTGTGTGTGTGTGTGTGTTTCTAAATGTAATACAAGACAAAACGTGTTCTACTTATAAACCAAAGGGCGGCTATCATGTAGGGGGGGGGGCACTGTCACTGTCAGGTCTGAGTTTTAACCTTGGGGCCAGTAAGGCTATGAATAGATAAATCCGCTCTCGTTCATCAGATTATAAAATTCTCACTGTTAGTTTCATACAAGTAATAAAATTATCTGTTATTTCTCACTGATAGCTTCATACAAGTAATAACATTCTCCGTTATTTCTCACTGATAGCTTCACACAAGTAATACAATTCCCCGTTATTTCTCACTGATAGCTTCATACATGTAATAACATTCCCCGTTATTTCTCACTGATAGCTTCACACAAGTAATACAATTCCCCGTTATTTCTCACTGATAGCTTCACACTAGTAATAACATTCTCCGTTATTTCTCACTATTAGCTTCATACAAGTAAACGGCAGGAAATCCTATACTATTTGATTCTTATATAAGATGTAGAAAGGACATGATACAATAAGTCCAGTTTTTAACTATAAGCCGAAGGGCCACTTTACACACTTATCTGGCTCTGGTTATTGTGTTTAATAAAAAGAAAAAAAATAAATTATCAGTCGTTGATATTTTAGGCAAAATAGACGGCTGACTGCTAGAACCCCCCCCCCCAACTATGGAAAGGGGGTGGGGGTGCCCATGAGGTTTTAATTAGTTCTAAAATATGCAGGAGGGTTTATTGTTAATCCTTGTACATTGCGTCTTATATAGGAAACTAGAATACGAGTCTTGTGGGGGGGGGGGTAACTTATATAATATGTAACACACAAAAAAAGAATAGGAAAGTATATAAAACACTGGATAATTGTATTTAATATAGAACGCTAGATTAATACATTTCATTTAAGACACTAGAAGAATAATACAAAATTAAGGAAAGAGATGAGGCGGGTTAAAGGAGGCTGGATCGACCACCACTGCCCCATAATAGAAAATAGTACGGCGGCCGGCTAGTATGAAAGCGTATGAAAGCGTTTGAAACATTAAGAAACCTCACCAAACACAACAGATGCCAACCTCAACAATTGAGGGCAGCACTAGTCAGCTCCTCACAGAAAAAAACAGCGGTACTCGGCCGCTGTACTGAGTACTGGACATAGCTCTTTCAAGAATTAAAAGATTACAAGATTAAAAGATTACAAGATTACAAGAATTACAAGATTACAAGATTACAAGAATTACAAGATTACAAGAATTACAAGAATGAATTACAAGAATGAATTACAAGAATTACAAGAATTACAAGAATTACAAGATTTACAAGATTTACAAGATTTACAAGAATTACAAGAATTACAAGATTACAAGAATTACAAGATTACAAGATTACAAGAATTACAAGAATTACAAGAATTACAAGAATTACAAGATTACAAGAATTACAAGATTACAAGAATTACAAGATTACAAGAATTACAAGATTACAAGAATTACAAGATTACAAGAATTACAAGATTACAAGAATTACAAGATTACAAGATTACAAGAATTACAAGATTACAAGAATTACAAGATTACAAGAATTACAAGATTACAAGAATTACAAGATTACAAGAATTACAAGATTACAAGAATTACAAGATTACAAGATTACAAGCCTTTGATCGAGTATGGCATGAAAGACTCTGGGAAGTTATGGGAAGCTACATCATTGAAAATTTACTGGTACAAGTGATCGAAGCACTCTACATTCA
Source organism: Bulinus truncatus (assembly GCA_021962125.1). Classification (NCBI taxonomy): domain Eukaryota; kingdom Metazoa; phylum Mollusca; class Gastropoda; family Planorbidae; genus Bulinus; species Bulinus truncatus. Next base: position 710,318 of record JAGDYQ010000199.1, on the reverse strand, counting down.
ATGGCTGTGTAGGAGATTTCTTCAGGATGTCGATGAAAGTCTGTCAAGGCTGCATTCTCTCGCCAGTTCTGAAAGAAACATTCACTGACACCAATGCAGCCTAAGATTAGCTGATGATATAGATCTACTGGCCGGGAGCAACAGTGAACTGCAAGACTTGACTGACAAGCTTGCAGATAGGGGGGCGTGCATATGAAGTGGACATCAGCTCAGAGAAAAATCAAGATAATGGTCAAAACCACAGTTGCCAGTAGCGCAAACATCATAATGAACTATCCAAAACTGGAAGAAGTACAGAACTTCAAATACCCTGGGAGACATCTTATGCAAAGACGGAATCTGCGAAAGGGAAATTCGGGCCATGATTAGTTCAGCGACGACGGCAATAGGTAAATTAAAGTTAGGACTAGCAAAAACAAACATTAGCCAATCATCGAAGCTCAAACTTAACAGAGCCCTGGTTAGAACAATTATTGCCCTGTGTGGGTGTGAGACAATGACACTTCTAGCAGCCACGACAAGCAAGTTACAGGCATTCGAAAATAAATGCATGAGGGGAAATCATTCGAATCTCCTAACTATGTCTGGGAAAGAATATCCCCAATCGCGGGGCCTAAATAAACGATAACGGCCACAATCGAGCGATGTAAGATGGCATGGTCCGGACGTGTGTCAAGGCATGTTAGTCTGCCAGAAACCATTCTTCAAGAAGAGTAGAAGTACTGTAGAAGGAGGACGTCGCAGCGGGCACCAGCAGAAATGTTGGTTTGAAAATATAAAAGAATGGACAGGGGCTATCGTTCACTGAACTAAAGACAGCCGCTCAGGGTAGACAACACATCGGTTAGGGTATGATGATGATGAAACAAACCTCATGGTTATCTCCCTCTTATTGTAAGAGTTCATTTACCCGCCAATCACCTCAAGGAAAAAAAAAATATTTATAACTTGTACTGTTTATTTGCGATTCTAATATAGACATCAACCTCCCACCCCTACCATTACTGACTTGTAAAAAAAAAAATACTTCCCATTCTACCCTCATGCTGCGCATAACTTTCTTATATTGTTTTGGGGGTGGGGGTGGTGGAGGGATGAGGCAGTCACCTAGTTTGCCATCAATAAGAGCGACTCTGTTAGGTATGATCGACCCATTGTTACATTCGTGCGATCATGGCGAGTGTGTGTGAAGTCCCTGTAAGGATGAGATGAAATCTCTTAGATTCTATAAACTACTAATGGGACGGTTGTCATGGTGCCCTTCTTTCATCCCCACAACAGCCGATAGTGCAATGGCCATGGAGACACCACGGGAGATATATCGGGAACTTGAGCCAAGACCTGAGAAATGTCCTTGGTCCTCACCAGAGATCGAACCAGGTACCTTCAGGTCGGCAGTCGAGTATCAAATTTCATTCTATATGTATCCTTCCCACCTTTTTTTTTTTCGAAAACGTGCTATTTTTTAAACCTAAATAGGTCAGCAACTAGTGGCAGCCAAAGTACGCCGACTCAGATTCCTGGAAAGGAAACCGCGATTGTGAACGCAGCAGAACAGTTTATGAGTCAAGTGCCTAAATTAGGACATTTGTCTGACAGGTATGTAGAGATTAATTCACCACAGAATATACATCTGCCAGAAAGCGCATCGCTATTCAAAAAGTCATCTAATAATAACTGAAAGCAATGCCACCATTTATAATTCTTTTTTTCTTTTTTTTTAAGTGTAGCAACTAAAAATGTATATACACACACCACAGTAACACAAATATTATGGTGGCTTTTCGGAAATATCGATTTTAAATTGACGATGTGCATTCAGTATTGATCCGCTGTTCTCAACATTTTTTCGCGACGGTACCCCAAAGGGTGTGAAAGTATTTCCCCATGTACCCCTCCCTCGTAAGTTTTTGTTTTTTTTCAAATTATTGATTGTTTAAACGTAAAATATATGTCTTTGAATACCCCAGCATAACATTTCTCGAACCCCTTGGGGAACGCGTACTACCTTTTTGAGAACAGCGGGTATAGATTATACTCTGTGATATTCATCAGGAAATGTAATGTTTTAATTATAAAATATTAATAATAGTTACGCACTGTCTGTCGTATTATTTACTGCAATATGTTTGGTTTCCATGATTTTCGCGTTATAGTTCAAGTTATTATAATTTTCTTTTTTTTTTTTTTTTTATCTCAAAACAGATTTGGAAATAGTTTTAATTTCGGGAATGCTGGTGAATTTTGGCTTCCGCCGTTTCCCATTGGTTCAGACAATGACTACAGACGTCACGTGAAACAGATTAGAGAAATGGAGATCAGAGATGATGACGTCTTGATTTGCTCTTATCCCAAAACTGGTAAAAAGTTTGTATTGAGCAATACATAAGCACACATATACAGAGGCCTTCTTCTGTATAGGCGGGACATACCCGACTGCCTAAAGCGCCCGATTCGGGGTAGAGGGGTGGGGGCGACAAGACGTTTTTTTTTTTATTCTGCAAGTTTTTATAAGTATTATAAAAATGTACAATGGTATTTGTTTGTTGATTTGAAAGTACACTTTCAGGAAATGGAGTGATGTAGCTTACCTCTAAAGAAAAATTCTATCTGAAATGACCTCTTTCTGTCAGTCTACAACATGTGCTAAATTTGGACCGACTCAATTAGAAACGTGTTGCCTACTAGTACACGTACTATCATCGTGTTGCCTACTAGTACTATCATTGTGTTGCCTACTAGTACACGTACTATCATCGTGTTGCCTACTAGTACACGTACTATCATCGTGTTGCCTACTAGTACACGTACTATCATTGTGTTTCCTACTAGTACACGTACTATCATCGTGTTGCCTACTAGTACACGTACTATCATCGTGTTTCCTACTAGTGCACGTACTATCATCGTGTTGCCTACTAGTGCACGTACTGTCATCGTGTTGCCTACTAGTACTAGTAATATCATCGTGTTGCATACTAGTACTAGTAATATCATCGTGTTTCCTACTTGTACTAGTACTATCATCGTGTTTCCTACTTGTACTAGTACTATCATCGTGTTGCCTACTAGTACTAGTACTATCATCGTGTTTCCTACTAGTACTAGTACTATCATCGTGTTGCCTACTAGTACTAGTAATATCATCGTTTTGCCTACTAATACTAGTAATATCATCGTGTTGCCTACTAATACTAGTACTATCATCGTGTTGCCTACTAATACTAGTACTATCATCGTGTTGCCTACTAGTACTTATTATGTTGCAATTTGAATGGATTAACAATGATGTCGTTGATATCAGTAGCGAGCAAAGAAGTCGACTTGCTCGAATACAAAGAGTTGGCAAAGATGAAGTTATGCAAGATGCGTTTTAATTAAGAAGTAAAAACCAGGAAACCGAAATGAACAAACTATGTCAGCGTGAACGAGTTATATATATATGTCATGATATAGGCCTACGTGTATCTATCTACAATAACACACCCAAACTACAACACTCCTATCGTGCAACAGTCAGAAAGTTAGCGTATGTTATTGTGATGTCAATTTATTTCCTTTCAACTTTATTTTCGTCGTTGCAGCTAAGAATTTTCTTCTCTAAAATTTTGACTAGGTCTTCACTGGCACCTAGAAATCATCAAAATGTTGATAACCAAATCTTCCAATCTGAAAACTGCTAACACGCTGAACACCAGAGAGTGTTTCCTAGAGCAAAGAGCTGTATCGAACTGGGATAACAAGGAGTCCCCGAGAATATTGTTCACCCATGTACCATTTAGGTAAGACACATATTATAGCATATTTGCTAGCATTATGTTTACCCATGCATCTTTTAGGTCGTTATGATTACACTATTCAGGTACGACACATGTTATAGCATACTTGCTAACGTTATATTTACCCATACATCTTTTAGGTAAGATCTGTCATTATGATTACACCATTTAGGTAATACCTCGGTACTATGTTACCCATTTATCATTGTATCATACAGCAAATCAGCCCCGTAGCGTGAAAATTCTACAGTAAGGGGGCAGGCATTCTACAGCAGGGGCCAGGCCAATAGCGGGGGGGGGGGGGGGCGGGGCAGGAAATCAATGTTACTAAGTAACATCTTTACATCTATGAATCTATGTAGTTTTTTGTTTGCTTTTTCAAACAAGCAGCCTGATATATTTTTTGTTGAATTTAAGCATCCACCATTTTCATCATTCAGATTCATTCCAAAACAAGCTCTGAAGAAGAAGATCAAAATCATTTACTTGGACAGAAACCCCAAAGATGTGCTGGTGTCGTACTACAATCACATGCACAAACATGTGGCCCCCCTCAACTACCCAGGGACATTTGAACAATTCTTTCATCTGTCACTTGAAGTTGGATGTAAGTTTCTGAGGTTTTCTTTCATCTGTCACTTGAAGTTGGATGTAAGTTTCTGAGGTTTTCTTTCATCTGTCACTTGAAGTTGGATGTAAGTTTCTGAGGTTTTCTTTCATCTGTCACTTGAAGTTGGATGTAAGTTTCTGAGGTTTTCTTTCATCTGTCACTTGAAGTTGGATGTAAGTTTTTGAGGTTTTCTTTCATCTGTCACTTGAAGTTGGATGTAAGTTTTTGAGGTTTTCTTTCATCTGTCACTTGAAGTTGGATGTAAGTTTCTGAGGTTTTCTTTCATCTGTCACTTGAAGTTGGAAGTAAGTTTCTGGGTTTTTGTTTTTTTTTTTCAATTTGTTTTTTTACTTTATCAGGTTAGGACTTTATTGTTATATTTAATTCAACTGACTCGTTTTTTTTAGATATAGATGGAATGTAGATATTATTGATTTGATTTCAGATTACTATGGGGATATATTTGATTATTTACTGGAGTGGCAAAATAAAAGAGAACAATATCCAGAAGTGCCCTTTTATACTTCAATCTATGAGAATATGAAAATGGTGTGTTTATGAATAAATTTAGTCATAAAAATATATATTTGAATATATTTATATAAAAAAAAGATATTTTTTGCATTAACAAATTCATCTCACACAAGAAACCAACTAATCAGGTACTAAGATTAAAGATTTTTTTTATTAAAATGTACATAAAAAAAAATACTTTTCATTTTGTAAAAAGGCTTTTTAAAAAGTTTTTATTTGTTTATTTATTTGATGCTAACTTTATACAAAATATTTCCTAAATCTGTAGGACCCTGTCCAGGCCATTAAAGAGTTAAACATCTTTTTAAACACCGGATGTAGTGATGAACTGTGTGAAGAAATAGCTTTGGCCAGCTCTTTTGACAGTGTGAAGAAATATAAGGATGACAATGCAACTCTGTTTGTCAAAGCTCTTTTCGTTGACAGTAAACCTGGCCTTTTTAGGAAAGGTGAGTTGGTATGAAAGAGTTTGGAGTAATCTAGAAGATTGTAAAAAATGAGAGTTTTGAAAAATTTTGTGAATTTAGGAACGAGAGAGTTGGGACTCATTTAAGAGTAATCTTATACATGATTAAGGAATGAATAGAGTTAGAAGTAATCTTAATGATTTTCTGGAATGAGAGAGTTGGAAGTAATCTTGATGATTTTCTGGAATGAGAGAGTTGGAAGTAATCTTGATGATTTTCTGGAATGAGAGAGTTGGAAGTAATCTTAATGATTTTCTGGAATGAGAGAGTTGGAAGTAATCTTAATGATTTTCTGGAATGAGAGAGTTGGAAGTAATCTTAATGATTTTCTGGAATGAGAGAGTTGGAAATAATCGTAATGATTTTCTGGAATGAGAGAGTTGGAAGTAATCTTAATGATTTTCTGGAATGAGAGAGTTGGAAGTAATCTTAATGATTTTCTGGAATGAGAGAGTTGGAAGTAATCTTAATGATTTTCTGGAATGAGAGAGTTGGAAGTAATCTTAATGATTTTTCTGGAATGAGAGAGTTAGAAGTAATCTTAATGATTTTTCTGGAATGAGAGAGTTGGAAGTAATCTTAATGATTTTTCTGGAATAAGAAAGTTAAGAGTAATCTTAATGATTTTGTGAAATAAGAGTTGGTAGTAATTTTAGAGATTTTGGAATGGAAGAGCTTGGAGTAATCTTAGGGATTGCATAATGAAAGATTTGAAAACTTGAGAGTTGAAAGTAATATCTTAGGGGTGAACAAAATAAGTAGGACTTAAACTCTTCTACAAACTATCCCCCATTTTCTCATGTCTTAAAAAAATAATGATTATAATATTTAGCAGGCTAATATTATAAAAACAATATTTTTAGATCTCTGTGATTTTTAGATCTTGTTGAACATCATTGTCTCTATTTAGGAGATTCTATAATTTGTTGTTGATTTAATTCACCAGGTGATGTTGGTGACTGGGAAAACTGGTTCACTGTTGCAATGAATGAAGAATTTGACAATGAATATAAAACGAGAATGGCTGATTATAAAACTGTATACAAGTACACTTTGTAGAAAAATGTGTAAAAAAAAAATAATTAGAGGGCCTAAAGCATTTTTGAATGATTGCTGCTCTAGTGAAAAAAAGACTGTCATTAATATAAAAAAAAAATCTTATTTCATAACTCAGACGATTTGTAACGTTAATTCACTTGTGGCCTCATTTGATAAAATCATCTTTTGTACACATTTTGAGGTAATTTTTTCCCTTTAAAATTGACGTGAAAACATTTTTTTTACTGTCCATTTTCTAATTCAAAATACTGTTCATGCAAAAAAGAATCTAAAATATATAGCTTTCCCTCTTTCCCTATGATATGTCACTATATTTGAACCTGTTCTACACCAGGGAGGCAAGCCTTTGTTTTCTGATAGTTATCTGCCCTTACTAAAACATTCAACCAGTTTTTTCAATGCCATGAATTTAATACTTGCAGCAAATAGTTTCTGATTTAGAGTTAACAATTTTATGCAAAAATTTAACAAAAAAGAGCTATTTTTGGACACAAATTTTTTGTTAAATTTTTGTATACATTTTTTATCTACTTATTGAAACGCACAAAAGCTTTTTTGTTTAATTTTATTTCCATCTTTTGATTCTTGACAATCAGTTAAGACAATGTCATATGAAATGAGTGAGAGCTTGAGGCAATCAATTAAGATAATGTCAAATGACATAATTTGAAAAAAAGTCAAAAAGTCTGCAGTAATAACATTTCATAATATAATTTTTGCTGATACATGTTGGCCTAATGAAGTACAGGGATGATTGTATAATCTCAAAGACACATTCAAACTTTGTTTCTTTATTCATGAAATAAACTCACATCATTATTATGTTTAGTTAAATTAGTTGAATTAAATTTTTAACAGTCAGAGATTGGTAGTAATACTACGGTGAAAATAAAAACAGACAAACTTGAAATATTTACAATTTTTATTGTGTTGTCTTTTTTTTTTAATGTATATTTTTAAGCAGTTAATTATGACAACATTTAGTATAAAAAAAAAATCATTTAAACTGTATGAACAACTGATAAACACTTAAACCAAAATAAAAAAAAATTAAATATCATTTTATTTTTTTGACCCAACGATGTGACAAAGAGCAGAGAATGAAAAAAAAAATCGCTAAATTACCAGAAGGGTGAATGGAAACATGTCAGTACATTGATTGGAACTTAGGAATTAAATTATAAATCTGGGGTAAAATAAAAAAAAAACTAACAAAAGATACAATGTATATTTTTTACAATTACCATTTTGGGAAAAAATCCCCCCCCCCCCCGGACATTCCAAAAAACAATATATTCATTCATTAAATATCAATAAAACTGGGGTAAAAATGAATCTGGGGTAAAAATAAATCTGGAACAAAGTGAACAAAAAAAAAAGAAACTTTTTGTTAGTAATGAGATTATCTTTTTTCTTCTAGAATGATGTCCCAGGATTCAGTCAGAAGAAATTTTCTTTAACCTAAAAATGATATTTCATTTGAAAGATACAAAAAAAGCAGACTTTAAAAATATACAAGTAAATGCGATGTATTCTTTAATAATGTTCATTATGAGGAAAGGAAGCAGAGAATGAAATATTTTTTTTGGTGTGAGCAATTAAAAAGCGAAAATTACCAAAAGTGGGTGAATTCCCTGAGTTGGGAAAGATTATCATTATTTATTAATGCCTGCAAGGGCAGTAAATGCGATTGGCAAAATGTTCATAATTCTAGATGACATGAAATATTCAGTTGACTCCAAGCCTCCTAATGAGCGAATGGACAAACTGCACAGACAGAAACTACCTGAACTTACTAAGTATGCAAAATATCTACAAAATGGAGAATATTATTATTTGAATGCCATCAGATTTTCAGCTTCGTTTTTTTTAAATTAGACTAATGTCGGATGTCATCTAGCAAGCAGAAAAAAAAAAAAGTCAAACTTCTGTAAAAAAAAAATTAGCAATAAAAATGACTAACAAGAAAAGGGGGGGGGGGGGGAGTTTAAACTTTAAGTAATAAACTCTTTCAGTTAATTGAACTGGTAAAAAAAAACCTATTGACTGTGGACATGAACAACTCAATTAAAAAAAAAAAAAAACCTGAGAGATGCTGTTTATAAAGTGTGAGACATGGAGTTTTGAGGTTGCATACTGATAGAAAGATATAAAAGAAGAAAACAACAAACAAACAAACAACCCATTGAAGTAAAAGTATCGAAGTCACAGCATCAAACATATAAATAATGGGCGCCAATGGATAAATCCAATAGTGTGTTCAATAACATTTCTATTCACTGCATTCACCTAGCGAGACCAATGGGTCCTTAGACACACAGAAAAACTATTTTTTTTTAAATAAATAAATTAATTAATAACACAAGGCTTACCTATTCAGCCATATTTGTTTTTTAAATACAACACACATGATTTATTTAAATATCAAGCAAAGCACATGTACAACTTATGTATAAATAATACAAGCCACACAATGGGAACCCAATCATTCCCTCTGTGGACACTGCTGATATGTTCGAAACCTCATTTAGATTTACAACATTAGGTTTACAACTGGCGAATAAATAAAGAGAGATGAAAGTATTCAAGGCATAGAATGGCATGCAAGGGTAGACAAGCCTCTCACCAACACATTGTACACAGGTGATGAAGCATGGGAAGCTAATGCTGATATAAAACATTCACGTATATTTGATTATCATCAGTGGCAAAATTATTACATGTGTTACTTGTATTATCACAATGTTCATTGGAAATAAATATGTGGACTTATTATAGAACAAAATCAAAACACATTGTTCTACATGGAGAATCCTAATGACTCAACAGTGATCGCCGTCAAGTATCTATAAATAACTTTCAACAATTTAAAAAAAAAGACTTCTTTATTTATAAGTCTAGCTTATCCAACGTCATCTCTCCGATTAAAAAACGTTTGGCATTGTTAAATAAAAGTCTATGATAGCCAATAGTATATACTCAACTTACTCATATCTATGCAATAAAAATTTAATCAAGCAAAAACATACATAATAATAAAGTGGATGAACATTTTTTTTTTCTTTTTTACAGACAAGGGCTGGTGATGGATTCATTCTAATGAGTTTCAGGAAAACTTTCATGTGATGCAAGAGAGGAAACTGAGAATTTTTCTATTCCATCCTAGCCACTCAGAGGATCCTCCCTGCAGTTGATTGCGTAGCGCAGTCTTTGCGCCATCACTTCCTGACTGCTGTATTGTGGGAGCTTTACCATAAACATGCAGGTCTCTACACGGATGTAGCGAGAATCTGGGGGGCCTGCAATGAAAGAATAAAGTAAAAGTACAACAGTTTCGACTGACAGTGATTTGCGTACATAATTGGTTACTTGTATGGAGAAAATTTATTTGTGAATTCCCCAGAAATAAGAGATTAATCAATAAAATCTTTTGCTAAGAGGCAGCACTCTACAGCATTAGAACATTTTTGAAACATTTATAATGAATTAGTTGCTATCAGACCATTATTAAAACTCTTTCAAGTGCAGTAAACAGACCCAATCTGTGGCTATACTGATTCTCCTTCCCACACAAAATAACTATAACCATTAATTTTTTTGTTAAAAAAAAAAAAAACAGAACTTCAATAAAAGTACTGGAGAACTTTTGGTTTTATAATGAAATTTTCCAAGTCGATCTTTTTCATGGGTGGCACACATAAACCATCATGTGAAATACTCTACACAAAATTTGGGTTGGATTAGTTGGGAGATGAATGTATCGCTTGCGTAAGAGACCAACAGTTACGAAATATCTGTTTCTTGATATATTGAGAAGAGTTCACATAATAACTATTACCCCCAATAAGATATAGTACATATTATCACAGACTTAATATGTCAAAAAAAAAGTTACAAAAAAAAAATAGGGAAACTGAAATGTGGAATAAAGAAATATTTTAACACAACAGAACACAATCAGATAAAATAATGTTGTACCTGTGCCATCAGGGGGAGCAATCTTCATTGGAAATGGTGGAACATGAGCCGAGTCAGGTCCACCCTCCTGGCATGGACAGGTGTGAGGAACTCTTTCCTGGTTGCAAGCAAACTTAATGAACCTGGTCAGTTCCTCCTGGCTGAAGGACTCCAGAGCTGACCAGAAGAACTCAATGTGAGAGTCAGACTCCACCAGGCCAACTTGATACATGGTATGAGACTAGGAAACAGAACAAACAATAAGTCAGATACGTGTAGTGGTCAGGGTTAGAAAATACATGTAGTGATCAGGGTTATAAAAAAAAATCATTTAGAGTACACCACCTGTTAGGATTTACCATGACTTACCTTCAGAAAATCTAGGCTGATGTACGGCCGTCCACTGGTCCTGACCTCCAGGTCAAGCGGAGACATGAGGGTCAACACCTGGTAAGGCAGCAGGCTGGACAATCCAATAACAATGGCAGCAACTCTCAGACTGCTGGTGAGCTCCCTCATGCGCAGAGTCTTGATTGCATCAATGTAAGCTTGGCGGTTATGCCAACTGAAATAGTGATTAACTTGATCATTTTAAAATGTTTTCATTTGAACAAGAAATTAACTTATCAAAATAAAATTGTAACCAATAGAATAAATCTAAATGTATCTATATTTAAGAACTGTTAAAGCATTTACAATTTGAAAATAAATTCATAGAAATCTTTATATGTTAGTTTACAAATTAAAAAGACAATCAGCCATGTCACGTGATTAAACTGTGGTGAAAAAGCCATGTCACGTGATTAAACTGTGGTGAAAACACAAACATTACTTAGAACATATTTCTAGTTTTATTTGTTCACAGCTACATTCTGATGTTATATACCAGCGTTTGATTTCTTAATGTCCTCTTGCAAGTCTCCACAGTGTGTTTCAATAGTCTGTTATTCTAAAAAATTTAACTTTAACACATAATAGTTTTAAAAAAAAAAAGACGAAATGAAAATTATTATTTTTTGCTTGACTGCAAAATATTGAGGAATTTTTTTATCCTGAAATTAAGTCTCTAAAACCACTGTGAACAGAAAACTCACTTCACGTAGATAGACCTCCCTCCAGGGATAAGTTCAGTGTCAAGCCCAGTAAGTGATGTGTACACAAACCTGGGCTCCCCGTCACCACACACACTCTCCAGTTCTGCCTCAGTCTCAGCCTGGAGACACACAAAGTTACATTGGAAATATATTTACAACAGGAATAGAACTTTATCATTTTTTTTACAATGCCTAACAGGAGTTCTAAAGCAATAAGCTATACAAAAAAAAAATTATTATTATTGAATGTTTTTTTCTCTCACCATTTCAACTTTTTTTATATATTTGTATGTCAAAGCATCTGCCTGCTGAAGGTCAACCGAAGGGTCAAGGTTCAGTCCAACCAACAACTTCCATACTGTGGAAAGCAGGTCAAGGCCAAGTGGAATGTCAGCTCTAATAGTGATTCCCAACAACTAAAAAAAAAACAACCATGAAGCAGAAGATATAAGTAGCATTCTGAATAATCTTGATTTAAAAAAAAAAAAAAAAGATATCTATCTGAGAGGAAAGTTGAATAAAGAACAATTACCTGTCCAATAAATACCAGCAAGTTTTCCTCAGAGTAAGTCATTTTACCAGGCTTCAAGAGTAGTCTGCCTTTGTTAATGCCAGCAGATGAGCTGGGACAAGGGAGAAACAGAGACAGTGAAGGTGACGGCAGTTCTTTAGCCACCTGCCACAGGTAATGACGGAATGATCCACCTAAGTCAAGAAGTGACACACACAAAAATGACACATTAGCGATTCTTAAACTAAATGCATTACATCTCTACAGATGAACTAATACAGTGGTCGGCAAAGTGCGGCTCCAGAGCCGCATGTGGCTCCTTGGCTCTTTAAGTGCGGCTCTGACATTTAGTTTTATTTAGTATACAACTTATTTAGTGTACTACTTATTTAGTGTAATAAAAGCAGATTTGGCTCCCAATTTTTTTTTAATTGTTGTAATGTTCATATTTGGCTCTTTGGCTGATAAGTTTGCCGACCACTGATCTAATACATGTCGTCAGTACATTGGAAATGGTCTTGGTGCCAGAATGTACTGGGTCACATTTTAAGTTGTATCTACATGTACTGGTAAAGCCATGACTTAGTAAAACAGAATAAACAATGTAATTTTTCTACGTAATTATCAAAAGTAACAAAGTAGCTTTTGGAACTAAGCGATTCTTCAATTATATATTAATTTTGAAGTAAGCCATTCTTCAATTATGCATTATTTGTGAAAGTCATAAGTACAATGTGTGAAACAATCCTATTTCATTCATTTAAAAGAACACACCAAAAATAATAAATTATTGACAATTGTAAAAAAAAAAATAATTAGCGTACAAGGCATTGGAATTATGACAATCATATTTTTAAAAAGTCACGTAAAATTGAAAATTAATCCTGAAGAAAAAAAAAGCGACTAAATGTTGCTCATGAGACTGAAATAATTTATCCATTGACAAAAATATCTTTCTTATTGTGGATACAAATCCGGGCAAAGTAAGATTAATCAATGATTAGAACAATTAATATTTTAGAAAATTCTGTTCACATATAACAAACATTTAAATCCACTTTTTTTTTTAGTTTCATCCAATTTTTTACTTTCCCAGTGAAATTTCAATAGCCAAGAGATGTTGATGTTTCAACCTATAATAAACCTAAAACACAAAGTAGAACATTTCAGAGGTGCCCTTTCCACAAGAGAAAACACAAACTAGAACATTTCAGAGGTGCCCTTTCCACAAGAGAAAACAAAAAACTAGAAACAGTTCTGAGGTAGTATATCTATGGGAGAGAACACAATCAATACGTCTGAACTCACTTGTGCCATGAACCTCCTCCCCCAACATCCTGACATTGAATGAGTAGGTCGGGTCGCCTCCACTCGCCAGCCTTACACAGAGTTTTTTAGAGCTGATTGAGCTTAGCTGGCAGTATGACTGAGACAGAATGCTGGCCTGGGAAGTTTTCTCACCTGATTGTAACAGTTGTTGGGCAAGGGGAGAGAAAAAAAAATTAATAATGGCATGAGAACAAGCTATGCATAGAACATGAAATATTTACAAATATCTTAGGTTATGTTGAATAAAATTTACAGAAAATAAAGAGTAAACAAAGAAAGATTCATTGAAGTGTATCATTTTCTACAGAAGCATTTGTGTAGTTGGAGATTGTATTCTTGAATGAAAAGAGATTATATGCTTGTTTCAAAGTCACAAATATAACATGGGTGAATACATTCAGAAGATCCTTACTGTTGATTACATGACAGAGAGAAGTGAAGAATTTTTTGGAGGCATAAATAATGATGACCAATTTTTTTCTCACCTGTGCCAATCGATTCCAATGGATTCAGTGTGATCTCTGGGGCTGCCTGGTCAGGTTTTCTTTTGGCTGAAGCATTGAGAACCCTGTTGATAAAGTTGACCTGTACAAAAAGAGGTAACATTTTGGTTAGCAAAGGACTAGGGTACAAATATTTTTTTTCTTTTAGGATAAATTGTATGGAAAAGTGTCATATATGAAATATGAAGACCTTGAGGTCACAGAATATTATCAACAGTTAAATGTTGGTATTGCTGAAAATACACACTTAAACAATGTCAACCTTCTTGTCACAAAGACAAACAAAGGTGTGACAGAATTTTAAACAATCTGATGCTAACCTTGGTGTCATAGAAAATAACAGATCGCAATTGGGATAAAACAAATGCTGTGCTGCGACTGTAAACATTGGTCGGCCTCAGGTCAATAAGCGGAAGGAAAGATGTCTCCAAGGAATTGTTCAAATCTTGCAGAAAAGCAAATCTAAGCCTGATACTTTCAAATGGTAAACCTGTTGAGATTACATGTGGTGTGAAATGTTTATTTTTTATTACACAGAAGAGATAAATGACAATGAGTTGTCCACAACCTACTCAAAAATATCTTCTCTCGCTAATGAATGTTAAAAGTAAAGTTCCATTAGCCCTAAAGTGCCATCGAACATGATTTATTTGTTTCTACGCCCCAGTGCCTTTACATCTAAACTTAAGTCAGGCACGACCCATTTAAAGCTGGGTGAACTTGAGGGGGACCAACTTTCCTCAGGACATGGAAAAATTCCCAAATTTCTCACAGAGAATTGAACCCAGGACTCTCAGGTCCTTAATAAATCGCTCTACACCGCTCAGCCACCATTTCCCCTAATGTCAATTTCTCTTTTTTTAACTATGAAAAGAGTGATGAGAAAAGTGCATTTAAAAAGAATTCTGAGTTCTTTTTATTGAATCTAATTTTAGAATTATTTGTTTTTTTGACAATAAATAATAATGAATATTAATATCAGATGTTATTCTCTCTAAACAGACCAAATACTATTCAGAAATTTTATGAAAAAAGTAGATAAAACAAAGATATATATATTTTTTATTTGTGAGCTTAAGAAGAAAAGGGGATTTAAAAATGTTGTATTGAAACTCTGAACTTTATTATTTGAAATTTCTACTTTCTACAGAAAAAACAGATGTCTATCCCAACGATTTATTTCTAATGTATGAGCCTAAGAAGTAAAGGGGATTTAAAAAAAAAAAAAGTTCAAATCTCAACCTTGTAAGCAAGAATATCTCTCATTTATGAGATGAGCTTCCAATATCCGAACTTCATGAGGATGGAGGCGGGCAGATGAAATGGCCAGCCGTGAACAGAGTTCATTAACATAGGTCACTAATGCTGTATCTTTGTCAATGGTCCAATCATTCATCAGGTGATAGGCCGTGCCCACGTCAGGACAGGAGCACCTAAAAAACAACAGAAAATAAATAAATTTTTTGTACTTTTGTTGTATTACATGTAAGTATTTATAAAATAAATACAATGACGTACTCTAATATAGAAACTACTGTATTGGGTTTTTAAATCTACTCTTGCGCTTTTAAATGGCCTACAGGTGGGACAGGACATTGGACTCGTACCTTTCTAAATGGAGATCAAAGCCACAAGCAAATAGACCTTTCCACAACGCTCTTAGGTCTTGTTTGACCTGGTCCTGGCAGTACTGTAAAAAGCTACTCAGTACTAAAAACCTCCCTTCACATTTTGTTATACTCTGAGGAAATGACAAACAAATACATGGATGTGCCATTCAACATTTTGTTATACTCTGAGGAAATGACAAACAAATACATGGATGTGTCATTCAACATTTTGTTATACTCTGAGGTAATGACAAACAAATACATGGATGTGTCATTCAACATTTTGTTATAGTCTGAGGAAATGACAAACAAATACATGGATGTGCCATTCAACATTTTGTAATACTCTGAGGAAATGACAAACAAATACATGGATGTGCCATTCAACATTTTGTTATACTCTGAGGAAATGACAAACAAATACATGGATGTGCTATTCAACATTTTTAATCTTGCTGCTTTATTTTTTGTTTTTAATTTGCTTAGTCTATTGTACACATCAAAAAATCTTAGCAGAAAACAGAAAAAAAAAGTTTTACAGCAAATTAAAAAATGACGACACGTACCTTGACACAAATTAAATCGGGATAAAAATTTTTATCATTAAATGCAAACGTTTTGAGTTTATTTTTTTAATTTCCTTCCGTTTGAAATGATACCAGCTATGAAGGTCATCATCAATAAAAAATTTTACAGCAAAATTACAAACAAAATTGGCTCAATTTCTAAAGTTAAAATCTATGAAGACTGAAATATTGAACGTTATAAAGCTGAAATATTGAACGTTATAAAGACTGAAATATTGAACGTTATAAAGACTGAAATATTGAATGTTATAATGACTGAAATATTGAACGTTATAAAGACTGAAATATTGAACGTTATAAAGACTGAAATATTGAACGTTATAAAGACTGAAATATTGAACGTTATAAAGACTGAAATATTGAACGTTATAAAGACTGAAATATTGAACGTTATAAAGACTGAAATATTGAACGTTGTAAAGACTGAAATATTGAATGTTATGTTTACCTTAGACTCTTTGACCATAACATCTGCTGTGGCTCCTTCTTTATCTTTAGGTGATTTTTCAGACTTTTCACTTTCCTCTTTGCCAGAAGTAGGAAGTTTTTCTTTATCTGCTGACTGTGATCTGTCAAGGAAGTATTGTAAAGAGTTAGTCCAACATGATTCATGTAAATCAATCGATTTCCGTAAGTAAACAAAAAAATGTCAATAAAGTTACAAGTTTGTAAAATTCTTACTTCTCCTCTTGACTTTTCTCTAGAAGACCAAGCGCTTGCTTCTCTTTCTGAGATTTAGAAACTGGTTTCTTGGTTGTCTTTCCTTTACTGCCTTTCTCTATAGACAGAGGGGATCTGAAATAAAATTTAAAAAAAAAAAAAAAAAAGAAAAGAAATAAATAAAAAGAGATTAACCCTTTAATTACTGAAACACATTTGCATCGTTTATATTATATTAGAGTAAGGTTTGCTTTTAAGTTAACAAAATAAACAAATTAAAAAAAAAAAAGTGACAATCTTTTGAACTTGACACAATTTACAAGCAGTCACTCTAGAGTTACTGACTCTTGACACACTAATTAAATTTAGTGCATTATTACATACTGTTTAAATGAGCATGTAACCAAATTTAATATTCTAAAATGTTAAGCAAAAAAATTGTTCTATTTTTAAAAAAAAATATTCTCAGCAATCTGTAAATGATGAGCTGATATAGATGATGAGCTGATATAAATGATGAGCTGATATAAATGATGAGCTGATATAAATGATGAGCTGATACAGATGCTGAGCTGACATAAATAATGATCTGGTTTGATGATGAGCTGATATAAATGATGAGCTGATATAAATGATGAGCTGATATAAATGATGAGCTGATATAAATAATGATTTGGTTTGGTGATGAGCTGATATAAATGATGAGCTGATATAAATAATGATCTGGTTTGATGATGAGCTGATATAGATGATGAGCTGATATAAATGATGACCTGATATAAATAATGATCTGGTTTGGTGATGAGCTGATATAAATGATGAGCTGATATAAATAATGATCTGGTTTGGTGATGAGCTGATATAAATGATGAGCTGATATAAATGATGAGCTGATACAGATGCTGAGCTGATATAAATAATGATCTGGTTTGATATGAGCTGGTATAAATGATGAGCTGATATAAATGATGACCTGATATAAATAATGATCTGGTTTGGTGATGAGCTGATATAAATGATGAGCTGATGTAAATAATGATCTGGTTTGGTGATGAGCTGATATAAATGATGAGCTGATATAAATGATGAGCTGATACAGATGCTGAGCTGATATAAATAATGATCTGGTTTGATATGAGCTGGTATAAATGATGAGCTGATATAAATGATGAGCTGATATAAATGATAAGCTGATATTAATGATGAGCTGATATAAATGATGAGCTGATACAGATGCTGAGCTGATATAAATGATGATCTGGTTTGATGATGAGCTGATATAGATGATGAGCTGATTCCAAACAGAAAATATTTAGTAAATTCTGTTCATGTTATTGGAAAAAAAAAAGCAACAACAGAATACAACAAAGTGATAGGTTTACAATCCGACATTTCCTGTTTAACTAAGCCAAAGCTGAACCACATAAAATATTTACTTAAAAAAAGATAATTTGCATGGTATAAAATTTCAAAAAGGATAATTTCTAAATAAAATGTGTATACTATCATATTTTATCTGATAATTGAATATATAAAGTATATAAACTATTAATTAAGACTAAATGAACTTCTCTATTATAATACCTGTTAGTAAATATTTCTACAGTTCTTCAAACCATTTACAGAAATTCTAAAAATGACATACTTTTGAATATTTGAATACAGAATAACAATTATTAACATATACTGAATTATTCTAGAGAGAAATAACAGAGAGAAAAGTTTTCAAAATTAACAAAATTAACAATGGGCCTTACACATCTTTATCTTGAGACTTGACGATTCCATATTGTCTTAACAAACAGGTGACTGCCTCAGGAAGAGGTTTCTTACTGGCTCTCACAGCATTGAGGAACGGTGCCAGCAGGTTTTCAGGTGTGGTGTTGAGGATCTGCTCTTTAGTCAGGCTGATCTCTCCACTCTCATGGTGTTGGTCTACAAAGAAACTGCTGTAAAATATTTCTGTCAACACCTGGGTAACAGCAGGGCTAAGAGTGTGAGAACCCACTTTTCCCGACAGCTTGTATAAGAGATACTTCTCCAAGGCCGGGTTGGCTTCAGGCTCAGTTAGTAATGCAGGTGATACCGTCTGGACGTTGAGATTCTCATCTGGGGCCTCCATCGTGGCAGCAGCTTCTTCTCCGAAGCCCAGGTTGAGCCACTTAGTTTTCAGGAAAGCTTTCTTGACAATGTCCACTTTTGTCTTTGACGGCAGGCTGATGACAGCGTAGCCCTCAATGAGCTTTGATTTGGTTCTAGGCTCCGGGGTGGGGGTGGTGGGTGTATAGGGCTGAGATGCTGAAGAATCTGATTTATGTTCCTGGCTGGCCTCCACCAGAACTACAAAGTCAGTGTTGCCCTGAGGCTGAATGCCAAACTCCGGATTAACAGGCTGTGAAACAGAAGCACTCACACCTTGTGGAGTGGGTACAAAGATTTCATCCCTGTCAAGACCTCCATAGCTGTTACAAACTTTGCATATGGCTTTCTTGACAGTGGACTGGTCAAGATATGTTGGTATTCCGGTGATCACCAAAAGTCTTGAATGAGCCGTAGGTGTAGCAAGACCTTGAGACACAGACTTGTAAGCTTCATTCACTTCCTCTTGGCAGTGGGGCTCTCTCAGGGCCAGGTAGCGCAGAATCTTGGCAGTGGATGCAGCTGCCGGGAACCAAGCCATGTCGTCTACTTTAATGGAAGAAGTTGACGAAGTGGCAGACATGCTGCAGATGCTGGAATTACTAGAAGCCTTCATGGGAGGTGAAGTTACAGACAGCAGGCCTGGTGAGGTGGGCTGAGCATCCAGGGACTGGGACACATGGACATGACTGGACGTGAGAGTCACGTCAATGTTCTCAGTGGTCTCAGATCCACTCCGAGGTTCCAGTGTTGTTTTTGGAATGGACACAGCTGTCCTATCCTTTTTAGACTTCAGCTTCTTCTTCTTGCTGGAGCTGCCGGAGGGTACAGAACTGCTGCCTGCGGCACTTTCCTCGGCTGCCAGATCAGAGGACTGCTTGCTGTGAGTGACCTCACAAGGTATAACTTCAGAGATGGCTAAACACACCTCCATCAGTGAATGCATGTATGTTGACCACCTCCCAGTGTCAGACACACCCAGACCTATTCCCTGACCAGCACTTGTGGTCATTTCCGGGAGATTTTTGGATTCCAGATCATACAGCTTTTTCAATTCTCTGGGCAGGTAATTAAGCATGCCCTGTGTTGGGCTCAGCTTCATGCTCAGTTTTGTCAACCTGCTTCCATCACATCCCTCACTATAGTGCAAAATTCTCAGAGTCTGTGCCAGAAGATGAAACATGTATTCCTTTAACATAGCAGGAACGTCAGTCTTCCAGAGAAAAGCACACAGAAACTCAATCATGTGAAGAAAGACAGAAGGTGTGATGTTAATATTGTCCAAACTCCACAAACTAGGGTTTGTGTCAGGCAGCTCTAGAGCCATAGAAGATGAGGAGGCTGACGACCCACTAGATATGCTAGTCTGGGGTTTAGCACTGCCTTCCTTCAGGCCTCCCACCTTGTTCGATCGTGCCCCGCAAGCCTGAGTGCCGCAGCCAAATGTCTCAGTGACCAGAGTCTCCATGTAGGCTGCTGCCAGCAGAAACTGAGGTGGAAGGCCGTGCAGTGTTATGACTGCACCCGGTGGAGGTGAGACACCTATTTTGACATACACCATGTCTCCGGGAATGATAACTGGAGCATACTGGTCATTGCTGTTGGTCTGGGTGTGAACATCCCGTGGGTAGCACACAACCTCTTGCCTGGTCACCTGACCACACTTTCGGATTCTCTTTCCGCTGTAGGTGCTGATCCTGGCCCAGGGTGATCTGTATGGTGGAGTTCTGGAATGAAAAAAAAAAATGTGTGCGATAAGACATGTTTTTATCTGACTTGTTTCAATACAAGTTTTATGATTGCACCAAACAGTTGTTCTGGCGTAAAATAGCTTTATGTTGACAATGCATGAAGAAAAATTAAGCATCAAACAAAATTAAACATTAACACCATCTGAAAGAAATAACATTCTAAGTGCCTTAGTCCCTCACAATTTTTTTCAGATTAAAATAAAAAGTAATTCTCACGAGGAGCGAGTGAAACAAATAAACGGTGTTCAAACCAAGAAAAAATAGACAGATAAAAAAAGAAGACACTTTTTAAATGATGGCCCACCGTATAAACCAGAATGAGCGAATTTCAATGAGAAAATAAACCTCACTAAGAATGATACAATCTATTCAACTAGAAGGCTCCCTATCTTATAGTAAATAAATCACAGCAAGTACTTACTCTTTATTACCAGCATCAGGACTTCTGACGCATGAAACTAAGACACAAGCAGCGCCTGGAAAGTGGACATCTGTACTTATCTTTGTCTCATTGACTGTGTAGTGTACATAGTGAAACATCTCAGGGGCTGTCTGGTTAATTGATTAAAAAAAATAAAAACAATTGAATGAAGAGAAGAGAATATTGCCTGTCAAATAAAATTGATTTCTAGTACTACTATAAATTACATGCTTGAAAATTACTTTATTTACATGTATATCATTTACACTTTCTGAAGAGAAAAATACACTACTTGAAATGATTTTCAAAAATTTTATTTTTATATTCTTACAATCTGAAATGGTAATTCTAGTTTCAGTATTACGGGGGAAACAAAGTACCACAGAACTCTGACCTGCAAACACATACACAGCTGATTGGTCAGCTCAATCAAATAGTCTTCTCCTTGGTTGGATGCCCTGGCAATGGCCACCGCCAACTCCCTCTTCAGCCTGAGACTGTTGCGGTAGACTAGACTGGTCAGCGAGACCAGAGGCAACAGGGATAATTGGGAGAGAAGTGAAACTTGAAATGGGGAAGTGGCCTCCAGTGTCCCAGTTGTGAAAGGTGCAGCCAGGAGGTGTTCAGACAAAAGCTGAATGTTCTCCAGATCCAGTTCCTGGAAGATAGCAATTTTGATTCAACCAGCCAAAAACTCATTTTTTTTTTTTTTTTTTTAAAAACCATAACATTGATTTCAGCATTTAATTAATTTAGATTAAATAATAACAAACAAAATATAAAATTATCTGTAAAAGGATAGCTATTGATATTGATTAAATATTGACCCTTAAATAGTTCTGTCATGGTTTAATTATGGTTTATTAACAGAAAAAAAGTGTCAATTAAAATATAAAACTATTTAAAAAAAAAAACGTTTTTAAAATAAGCCTTTATGAAAACGTTAAAAAAATTATTCCTTAGATCATACAAATATTAATATAAATCATCAAAACTAAACATAAAAGAGTGGGTGCCCATCTAAGAACAGATTAAAATTGTAAAAATGTCAAAATTAATGTTTGCTCATAATATAAAAATACTTCAGTCATATATTTTAAACAGAAAACTTGTACTGCATCAAGAATAGATGAAAGCTCATAGCTAAAAAAAATTTTTAGCTCTGTAAATAGCTTGATTAAGCCTATTCATCAGACATCACTGACCTGTAAAGTAGCAGCACATGCTGCCATGCCTGACCCTAGGCTGGCAGAGAAGGACGTCAGTTCCATGGCAGGAGAGTTACAGTGATCTGTCAGTCTAAGGAATGCTGTGCGAATGTACATTCTGGCTAGTGTGGCCTCACTGCCCAATAATTCTCTGGTGAGAAGGAAAAGAAACAGCTTCAGTGATTTGAGTGAGTATTGTAGAGCATCAAATTTCAGGAAAAGAAACAGCTTCAGTGATTTGAGTGAGTATTGTAGAGCATCAAATTTCAGGAAAAGAAACATCTTCAGTGATTTGAGTGAGTATTGTAGAGCATCAAATTTCAGGAAAAGAAACATCTTCAGTGATTTGAGTGAGTATTGTAGAGCATCAAATTTCAGGAAAAGAAACAGCTTCAGTGATTTGAGTAAGTATTGTAGAGCATCAAATTTCAGGAAAAGAAACAGCTTCAGTGATTTGAGTTAAGTATTATAGAGCATCAAATTTCAGGAAAAGAAACAGCTTCAGTGATTTGAGTTAAGTATTATAGAGCATCAAATTTCAGGAAAAGAAACAGCTTCAGTAATTTGAGTAAGTATTATAGAGCATCAAATTTCAGGAAAAGAAACAGCTTCAGTGATTTGAGTAAGTATTATAGAGCATCAAATTTCAGGAAAAGAAACAGCTTTAGTGATTTGAGTAAGTATTATAGAGCATCAAATTTCAGGAAAAGAAACAGCTTCAGTGATTTGAGTAAGTATTATAGAGCATCAAATTTCAGGAAAAGAAACAGCTTCAGTGATTTGAGTAAGTATTATAAAGCATCAAATTTCAATTCTGAATGAAGTAGCCAAAGTAGAGTTTAACTGAAATTAAAGTTTAAATGCCTTTCACCAAACTAAATATTCAGCTGACAGCGACCACTTGGCAATCAGGAAAAAAGTGGAAACTTGCTGAATAAACATTTCAACAAATAAAATGTTGCATTTATATATTTAAAAAAAAAAACCTTTTATATGTGAAAATATCTTTTTTAATTTCTGACTTGTGCAACAAATAGCTGTTAACACAGTTATAGCAAAAACTACAGAGGCCATTGTGGCAGATAAATTATAAGTTCACCTGTTTCTATCATCCATGGCACAACAGACTAGACTTAACTATTCATTAATATTGTCAGGTATCGTTTAAATACTGAAACTGATTTTGGACTGTTGCCTAGACTCTAGAAATATCCTGACACTCCTAGGGAGCATTAAACTCAGGGACAACTGGCTAACAAGTCGAGTAATGTGCCACATTATCTTCATTATTTATTCATATTTGAATCATAAGTATATTAACACCTGCTCTGCAATATTTACCCCCCCCCCCAAAACCTCCCACTAAAGGTCAATAATAAATTTCCCCACCTGTGTATAAAGATATTGGATGTGTCCATAGTCTGTCCGCCAGTAATAGAAGCTTTCCTCATTCCCTGGGCTGGTTTCTCCAGCGTTAGTAATGGATACCAGAATCGAACCAGCACTCCTTCGCTTCTCAAGTAAGTCTCAACCTGAACTAATTCATTAGCCTAAAGAATTAAAGGGAAAAAACAATATAATGAGTAGGAGTTGAAAAAAAAAAATTCTTTTTAGATATACACACTGTATACTGTACACTGTACACTGTATACTGAACACTGTATACTGTATCAGATATCTACCTCGGTAATATTGCAATTTAAAAAAATTAGTTTTATGCCTAAGTGTCATAAACGACAAAATGGAGACCTTGAGGTCACAGAATATTAAAGAATACCCTGGTATTGCTGAAAGTAACCCTGGGGGAGCTACCATCTCCTACCAAGCGCGTTCCCAGCTGGCGGATAGGGGAAAGACCCTTAGATATAAGGGTCAGCCGTGAATACTAAATAAGCGGTCGCGGACCAACTGGTTTGCTGTCATGGAGGGTGAGGTGTCCCGTGGTAAGGATACCTTTATAAAAAATTGCCTCAAAAACCCTAAGAAATGATAGCAAAAAGCGAACACAGAGCGCTCAAACTCTAAACCCGGTCAGATGAGGCCGTTAGCTAAGGATAGCAGACATCTAGGAGAGAAAACTCCGAAATTAAATCAACTGCTGCCTTGCAGATGGTCTTGGCTGACCAAAGGCTATGGAAGCAAATCCAGAAAAACAGCAGGCTGAAGACGGAGGCAGTAGGCCTTAATGGCGCAAAACATACAGCCACGCAACCTCGACGAATATGGAGGAAAAAAAACCCGCAAAATAGATATGGCGTCCTGCCTGTGGAATCCCGCCGCGCAGGTAGGGGGCCGGGCTCTCCACCTCGAAGGAGCCCACCCAAGCGAGCTGGTGGTTCTTCCTCCTCTGCCTGTAGAGTCAGGAGCAGAGGAAAGGAAGCAAACTCTACTGACTCCAAACAAGATAAACACATACTGACAATCCTCCAATGGAACGCAGAAGGAATACAAAAAAAAAGGAGGCCCTAAAAGTATTCCTCTATCAACAAAAAGTAGATGTTGCCTGCATTCAAGAATCCCACCTAAATAGCAACATACGCTTTTCTATTAGAGGATACACCTGTTATAGACAAGATAGAGACAAGCGACCAAAAGGAGGAGTGATTACTCTAGTTAAGAATGATATCCCCACTACAGATATCAACATACCTCCCTCTAGTGACACAGAATTCTTGGGCACTAAGCTTCTACTCCCATAAGGAAATATAAGCCTATTAAATTGTTACTGTCCACCCGACAAAAAATTGGAACTAGACCGGATACAACTCCCTTATGGTGAAGAAAGCATTGTTGTGGGTGATATGAATAGCCACTCACAAAGCTGGGGGTACCCAGACCTAAATGCCAGAGGAGAAGAAATCGAAGAATGGCAAGGAGAAAATAGGCTGACCTTACTAAATAAACCAGATGACAAGCCATCCTTTTATTACAGAACTTGGCTAACGTCAACTACCCCAGACATTGCCTTCGCCACAAATAACATCTCTAAAGGCAGCAAGAGACAAGTTATGGATCAACTGGCAACAAGTGACCACAGACCAATAATAATCACCTTCAAAAGAAAACACTGCCCATATAATAACACACTGTACCCCAGATGGAACTACAAGAAAGCTAACTGAGACCTTTTCCAAAATCTCACAGACAACTATTCTGCCCTAATCAATTGCAAAACCAATAAAATCAACTCATCCTACTCTGCACTGTCCAAAGCGATACTAAGAGAAGCAAAAGAATCTATTCCAAAAGGAGCAAGGCAAAACTACATTCCTAACTGGTCTGAACACCTTCAAGAGCTCCATGACAATGCAGCCGAAGCCAGAAACATTGTAGAAAACATGCCCACCATTGAAAACAACATTCATCTCAAGGCAGCCAATGCAACATACCAAAAAGAATACCTAAAGGCAATTAGAAAAAGCTGGCATGAGAAAACGGAAGGCCTAAACTACGACAAAGAAGGACATAAGCTCTGGGACATAGCCAAGTGCCTAAACCAAGAGGAAAACAGGGCAGCCCCAATTGTTTTAGAAACAGACAATAAGGAATTGACGGGCAAAGAAGCTGCTCAAGAACTTATGACCAACTTTAAAAACGCAGGATCAATAAATATCAGCAAAGAACGGTCCAAAGAAGTCAACGATGAGATCCTCAGAAATGAACAAACTGACCCACCACCCCGACATGAGTGCATGACTAAATCGCTCACGAAAAATGAACTTGAAGATGCCCTAAAAACCCTGAAACCAAAACAGGCCCCAGGACTAGACAAAATCACAAATGCCATGCTTACCCACTTATGCCCAAAAACCAAAAAGAAACTATTACAGCTATTCAACACCAGCTGGAAAAAGGGGAAAATTCCAACCATCTGGAAAAAAGCTATCATGGTACCCATCCATAAAAAAGGGAAGCCCCCAAACAAAGCAGACAGCTACCGACCTGTAAGCCTAACAAGCTGTGTATGCAAATTAATAGAAAAAATTATTAACAAAAGGCTAACCTGGTTTCTAGACACTAATAGTCTACTAACCCAGGAACAAGGAGGTTTCAGAAGGTACAGATCTACAGAAGACCAAATAGCTTTCATCACACAAGAGATAGAAGACGGATTTCAAGAAAAGAAGCACACAACCATAGTATGGGTGGACCTGGAAAAGGCTTTTGATAAAGTGTGGGAAGAAGGGCTAATTCTAAAATTAATACAAAATAATATCTCCAACAGGATGCTCAACTGGATAAAAGAATATGTGTCGAACCGAAAAGCCACTGTCCGCTTGCATGGATATAGAAGCAACACTGAACTCTTAAAAAACTGCGTTCCCCAGGGAGGGGTTCTGTCTCCCACACTCTTCCTGATGTATATAAACGATATAAAAGAAACCTTGCCCAGAAAAGTAAAATGCAGCATGTATGCAGATGACCTTGCCCTAATAAGTACTGAAGAATCCGTTGGAACATCTAAATTTAGACTTCAAGACTCACTAAAACAACTAGAAAAATGGACAGAGAGCTGGGGAATGAA
Organism: Bulinus truncatus; assembly: GCA_021962125.1. Classification (NCBI taxonomy): domain Eukaryota; kingdom Metazoa; phylum Mollusca; class Gastropoda; family Planorbidae; genus Bulinus; species Bulinus truncatus. The sequence continues at coordinate 683,574 of JAGDYQ010000199.1, read as the reverse complement.
AGTCAATGCAAATAAAACTCAATACACAATCTTTACACTTTCAACAAAGCAAAAACAGATAAAGCTTAACTTAAAAAATTCTCCAGTTGAAATAAACAACAACCCAGTCTACCTAGGTGTCACCTTCGACCCTAGACTCACATGGTCTAAACAAATAGAAGTAACTCAGTCCAAAGGGATAAAACACATAAATCTAATGAAGAAACTAGCTAGCACAAACTGGGGAGCGAACATGTCTGTTCTAAAAAAAACCTACACCAGCTACGTAAGACCCAGCCTGGAATATGGAGCCACTGCCTGGGGAACAGCAGCCAAAACAAGTTTAAAAAAACTGGACAAAGTTCAAAACATTGGGCTACGAATTATGACAGGAGGTATGAGGTCAACGCCAATCACAACCATGGAAAGTATAACATCTCTACAAACTACTGAAGAAAGAAGGGACAACAAAATACTCTCTCAGTACACAAAAATTGTAACACTGGAAAACCACCCGCTTAACAAGAGAGTACAAAAGTCTAACTCTACTCAAAGACTGCAAAGAACAAACTTCATTACAGCAGCCAGAAAATTAAAACAAAAATACAACCTGGATACAGTCTCCCTAAAGAAAACAAAACCTTATAGTGACTTGCCCCCTTGGGACTCCTCCCGTCCAATAACCACGAGAGACTCCCTAGCTGGAATAAAGAAAAAATCTAAATATGATACTAACACTCTCTCTGCAACGGCTATGAATGAAATAAATAAACTCTACCCCAGTTCTCTATGGATAAGAGCATTCACAGATGGTTCCTCGCAAGCAAACTGCCAAAATGGAGGTGCTGGAATCTATATAGAATGGCCAAATGGAGAAATAATAAAACATAGTATGCCCACTGGGAAAACTTCAGACTCTTTCAAAGCCGAAAAAGAAGCAATTGAAGAAGCTGTCAACATACTCACAAACTCCTCACCAAACAGCAACATAGTCATACTCACAGATGCCAAAAAAATTATACAGTCTCTGCAGGATCCTCACTACACTCAATTAACCCAGCTCAGAACAGCTCTTCATAAATTGACCCTAAACTCAAAGGAAACTGTTCTGCAATGGATACCAGGACACACCAAGGTAGATGGCAATGAGATTGCTGACCAATTGGCAAAATCTGGCAGCAAAGAAATACAGGTGGATGTCCCTCTGGATGAGGAAGAAATGAAGGGCTGTAAGGGTGAATGGATCCAGCAAGAATGGATGAGGAATCACCCAGATCATGACAAAAACGACCCCTATTATAATCTTCCCAGACAAGCTCAAAATATTATCTTTAGACTCAGAACTGAGCACAACAGACTAAGACAACACATGTTCCGAAGGCTAGGCATTGGAAACAGTGAGGACTGCCCATGTGGGATGTCTCCAGAGAATGCAGAACATGTTCTCCAAACATGCCCCTTACATGACACAGCTCGCAACAGGTTCTGGCCACAGATAACCTCCTTCAATCAAAAACTTTATGGGAGCGAGACGGACCTGGATGCCACCGTGCAGTTCATCATAACTATAGGCCTGGTCGTTTGAAATCCTCCATAATCATATATCGAGAACAAAGAAGAAGAAGAAGCTGAAAGTAACACTTAAACAATGCCAACCTTATTGTCAAAATGATAAACAATGGTGTCACAGAATTAAGAGGCCCAATTAGATGTCAAAACTGACTAACATTTCTTGCTGAAAAGTTTTACATTATAACTTTTATCATTTTATTATTCTCTATATTTATCAACAGGTAATTTTTAAGTTACATATATAATCCTAAAAGTTGCTCAGGTTTTTCAGGACTTTTTCAGATTTAGCACAATTCGAGAATTTTAAACAATAATAAGTCAATGACTAAATGATCACAGTAAGTTTACAAAAAAACTAAGTTTTCTTTTTATCTTTAGCTTTGGTTTCTGAGAACTTTACTTACAGTGTCAACATCTAATACAGTCCCAGTCAATCCAAATGTCTTGAGCACGCTCCTCACGGCAAACTTAGGCAACTGGGTGGTGGCGTGTGCACTCAGCCCACAGGGGGTGCGTATGATGACGGTGGTACCCTTCTTCACTCTGTCTATGGTGAACTTGGCCAAGTCTTCTTTGATGTCCTCAATGGTGGGCAACTGGAGGTCCCTGGGTATACCACCATTCTCTTCATAGAGGAACTCCACTGTCTGTCTAGCTATGTCTGTCATTCCTGTATTGAATTGTACATAATCAATGAAACATATTTTACACATGTGGAGCAGTAGTATTTTGGATTTTTAAAAAAAAAATACTTCCCTAAATTATTGGAAATATTCTTTTTTTGAATCTATTATAAATTGATTTCTCATACTGCCTCAAGAAAAACAAAAAAAATACAAGTAGTGAAAAGTACCAAATAAAAAAAAAACATATTGCAATGTTGCGGAGAGCTTTCCCAAAAAGTATCTATTAGTGAATTTCACTTTCCAATAGAAAACTGTTGTAAAAAAAAGGTAAAGATCATCTAAAAAATCTGCCTATTTTCCCCTACCTAGTTGAAGTGCACCCCTAATCTGTTCTAGACCATCTTTCCTCTCTGCTTCATTGCGGAACCGTCTCCTGATTACTGGAAAGACTTTCTGCTCCCACGCCTTCACCAGGAGTGCATAGTGATCTTCTGTGGCAAACTCTTCAACAACAGCCTCATCCTCTGAATCCTCTTCATTGGGTCTGACAAACATGGTGTCTGGGCCTGTGATCACAAAGTTGTCATAGCAAGGCAGCAGCTTGTAGTTCATACTGGCATCTACTTGGTACTCTGCCAAAAAAAAATTTTAATGCTAATAAACAATTATTATTGGTAAAGCTTTGAAAGTCAAAATAAAAAATTCAGAACCCTTATTTTTTAAAACTGATCATTCCCAGGTTTGATTCTCAGTGAGAGACAAGGGAATTTATCCAAGTCCTTATGAAAGTTGGTTAAAAAGCCCCGCAAGTCCACCCAGCTTAAAATGGGTATCTAATTTTAGTTTGGGAAGTAAAGGCGGGTGGATGTTGTGCTAACCACACTGTCCCTTTATATGCAGTAGTTACAGAAACTGAAAAATTCTAAATTTCATCTACCCTGATGGCCCTAAAGAGCTGAAGCAACTTTACTAATAGAACTATTTATAGCAGTCTCTTGAATATACTCTAGATTATTGATTTTCTATCATAACTTCAGCCACATTTGGCCAGATAGCCGAGAGTGTGAAGGACACATAAATATTAACATGTAATTTTAAAAAGTCCACATATTATATAACTTAGAAATATTTTTGTTGAAGTTTACAAAAGGTTTACTAGTTACTAATCTGCTAAAAATAGATGTTAGTATTACAAAAACCAGGCATTAAAATATACCTTTCAAAGTTGGTGGAGGTTCAGCCACTTTACACGGAGCTCTGGGAGGGGTCCTGCTGTCTCGTGATGAATCCTGGGAAGAAGTCAACGGAGGCTCAGTGCTGTCACTTTCACTGTCAGACGCTGCATGAAAAGGGAGATGACCAAAAGATTCTCTTATATCTCTCAGAACATCATTGGCTGCCTCAGCAGCCTCTCTGTGCTGCTGGCCCTCTGCATAAGCAAAAGGACGGGCCCCAAAGTTGGCTTTCATGCGACAGTTCTGAATAATAATTAAAAAAAAAATTATAGTTAAACTTACTGCTTTGATAATAAAAAAAAGAAAACAGAAATCTTCTTTAGGGAATACCCGTTTTGAAAATGTACTTTGCCTTGAATATTTTTTTTATTTAGCGGAGTCCTTAGAAAACTAAAGACAAAAGTCAAAATTCATAATACGGTTTATAAGGAATATCATGAGTGGGCAGTGTACGATAAGTAAATATGTATTTTAAAATAATGCATACAGGTAAATTATAATTTATTTTTTTTTGCAAACTACAGTAAGTAACAAGAGACAATTCTTATTGATACTTCAGATAACAGATAAAAACACTAACCTTCTTCTGTATGTGAACAACTGGATACATGGCTCCAGATACATTATCTAAAGTAGCACTCAGTCTTTGTCCATTATAGGTGAAATACACTTGTCCTTAAATAATTATATGCATAAAAATATACATTATAAACAGTAATTATGTGTTTGATTGAGGTTCAAACAAAAATGTACAGGCATTATCCTCCATGTTAATTATCTCAAGATAATGCCATGCAGGGGCAATAAAAAAAAAAGAAAAATTGTGCTAGAACAATTTCACACAAAATTCACACTGAATTTCAAAAAGATTTTTTTGGTCTTTGAGTTCTGCTGCCAACTGGAATAAATACAATTCGTTGAGAAACTAAAATCTCTATTAAATACTTCATAATTTTGAGATGTTGTTACCAAGGAATTAAAAAAAACTAACGTCATATATCAGAAAATAACTTGAAAGTGCTATTAATATTTTTTTTCCACCTTTAGGAGTCTGTGAGCTATCCTGTGAGTCTCCAGCTCTCTCCCAGCCAATTCCAGCAATGTCTCCAGCACTTAGAGTGACCTCCAGCCTAACACTTCGCCACTGCAGAAGGCTAGCACCATTGTAGTGGACAGCTTTCCCAGTGCTGGTGACAACAAGATAAATTTTTTTTTTTTTACAAAACATAATGATCCTTCTAATTCAAAAGCACTTGACACATTATTAAACCATGTTAGTATCTTAGAGCCGACTGTTCTAGAAGAAAAATCTAGTTTTTAAACAACTACACACTGTTTTAACAGAAAAGATATGTTAA
>JAGDYQ010000199.1:662570-678304 GCA_021962125.1 Bulinus truncatus | reverse complement strand
TTACCGTGATAAATTCAGATAGACAGATAATGTATTCCATAGATAATATATTACCGTGATACATTCAGATAGACAGAGAATGTATTCCCAAAGATAATACATTACCGTGATAAATTCAGATAGACAGAGAATGTATTCCCATAGATAATACATTACCGTGATATATTCAGATAGACAGAGAATGTATTCCCATAGATACTACATTACCGTGATACATGCAGATAGACAGAGAATGTATTCCCATAGATACTACATTACCGTGATACATGCAGATAGACAGATAATGTATTCCCATAGATACTACATTACCGTGATACATTCAGATAGACAGAGAATGTATTCCCATAGATACTACATTACCGTGATACATTCAGATAGACAGAGAATGTATTCCCATAGATACTACATTACCGTGATACATGCAGATAGACAGAGAATGTATTCCCATAGATAATACACTACCGTGATACATTTAGATAGACAGATAATGTATTCCCATAGATACTACATTACCGTGATACATTCAGATAGACAGAGAATGTATTCCCATAGATACTACATTACCGTGATACATGCAGATAGACAGAGAATGTATTCCCATAGATAATACACTACCGTGATACATTTAGATAGACAGATAATGTATTCCCATAGATACTACATTACCGTTATACATTCAGATAGTTGAGAATGTATTAACATATATAAGTAATATAAAATATTACATTTTAAGGAGTTTCACCATTACATGTTATGTTACAACTTAACTTTTTTTAATGCCCTTCTTTCACCCCCACCACAGCCAAAAGTGCAATGGCCATGGAGGTACCACGGGAGATATATCGGGAACTTGTGCCAATATCTGATAAATTTCCTTGGTCCTCAACGGAGATCAAACCAAGTATCTTTAGGTCGACAGTCGAGCGCTTTACCGCACGACCATCCGTCCCCTCGAGTTGAGATAAATATCGCGGGCTGTGTATATGAATTGGCGAAAATTGAATTAAAAAAATTGCTAACATGCCAAGACTAAATTATTACTCAAGGAATGCACTGACTTTTGATAGAGATGCTGAGGGAGAGAGTTGATGTGAAGTTTTTCAAAGGTGACGTCAGTATACAAGAATATTTCTCAACTGTATCTGTCAGGTCTGAAATAAATACAGACAAACGGTGAAGTCAGTTTTTTAAAAAAAAATACCTCGAAACTGTATCTGTCAGGTTAGAAATAATAGGCAGCATTCTGACATTTAGCTCTGACAGACTAATACTTACTAAGATATAGCATGACTTCAAAATGATTTAGCTCTGACAGACTAATACTTACTAAGGTATAGCATGACGGCGTACTGATTTAGCTCTGATAAACTAATACTTACTAAGGTATAGCATGACGGCGTACTGATTTAGCTCTGGCAAACTAATACTTACTAAGGTATAGCATGACGGCGTACTGATTTAGCTCTGATAAACTAATACTTACTAAGGTATAGCATGATGGCGTATTGATTTAGCTCTGATAAACTAATACTTACTAAGGCACAGCATGACGGCGTACTGATTTAGCTCTGATAAGCTAATACTTACTAAGATATAGCATGACGGCGTACTGATTTAGCTCTGATAAACTAATACTTACTATGATATAGCATGACGGCGTACTGATATAGCTCTGATAAGCTAATACTTACTAAGATATAGCATGACGGCGTACTGATTTAGCTCTGATAAACTAATACTTACTAAGATATAGCATGACGGCGTACTGATATAGCTCTGATAAACTAATACTTACTAAGATATAGCATGACGGCGTACTGATATAGCTCTGATAAACTAATACTTACTAATGTATATCATGACTGCGTACTGATATAGCTCTGATAAACTAATACTTATTAATGTATAGCATGACGGCGTACTGATATAGCTCTGATAAACTAATACTTACTAAGGTATAGCATGACCGCGTACTGATTGAGGATGACGCCAACTCGATGTCCGGTACCGTTGAACCACCCAAGAGTCCCTAACGGATTCCCCGTGACCTCCAGAAAGCACATACATTCCATAGAATTCTTGGAGGCCACTCCACTCTTACTGCGGCTCCTGAAACACTTCTGGAGAAATGCCATCCTGGGAAGCTCTGTATTGTACAAACATAAGTGGATTAGAAACAACGCTTTAGAAATATTTTTGGGTAACCGTTGTATCATCGTTTGATTACTACAGCGGTCGAGGAACCGGGGTAAATTACCCCAAAATGGGGTAAAAATGAAATTTTTGGGGGTAAAAATGAAACTTTTGTGAGTAAAAAGTATATATTATTAATTTGCACCATGGGATAATATCAACTTACACAAAAAATTGTGGGGTAATGATTAAAAAAGTTCCCCGACCGTTTGATTAATACGAGGCCTTTCGGTTAAAAACATGACGTACCCAGCCTGATGGAGGACGGCACCTGGATGACCTCATTGAAGCGTGTCGTCTCAAACCTCCCAGGGGAAACCACTGCGATGAATTCGTAAGTACCCTCGTTGTACTGGCTCAGTGGCGACTCGTAAGTGCTGTTAACGGAAAAGTAGCGGAGTCCATCGATGACTTTGGATTTCGTTTTGTAGGAAACCACACCGGGGACCCCAGTGTTCTGATTTAATACGAAACGGTCAAGTCAGTATTCATTGTTTTCAACGGGTTAGAACTATTTAATACGAAATGGTCAAGTCAATATTCATTGTTTTCAACGGGTTAGAACTATTTAATACGAAACGGTCAAGTCAGTATTCATTGTTTTCAACGGGTTAGAACTATTTAATACGAAATGGTCAAGTCAATATTCATTGTTTTCAACGGGTTAGAACTATTTAATACGAAACGGTCAAGTCAGTATTCATTGTTTTCAACGGGTTAGAACTATTTAATACGAAACGGTCAAGTCAGTATTCATTGTTTTCAACGGGTTAGAACTATTTAATAAGAAATGGTCAAGTCAGTATTCATTGTTTTCAACGGGTTAGAACTATTTAATACGAAACGGTCAAGTCAGTATTCATTGTTTTCAACGGGTTAGAACTATTTAATACGAAATGGTCAAGTCAATATTCATTGTTTTCAACGGGTTAGAACTATTTAATACGAAACGGTCAAGTCAGTATTCACTGTTTTCAACGGGTTAGAACTATTTAATACGAAATGGTCAAGTCAGTATTCATTGTTTTCAACGGGTTAGAACTATTTAATTCGAAACGGTCAAGTCAGTATTCATTGTTTTCAACGGGTTAGAACTATTTAATACGAAACGGTCAAGTCAGTATTCATTGTTTTGAACGGGTTAGAACTATTTAATACGAAACGGTCAAGTCAATATTCATTGTTTTCAACGGGTTAGAACTATTTAATACGAAATGGTCAAGTCAGTATTCATTGTTTTCAACGGGTTAGAACTATTTAATACGAAACGGTCAAGTCAGTATTCATTGTTTTCAACGGGTTAGAACTATTTAATACGAAACGGTCAAGTCAATATTCATTGTTTTCAACGGGTTAGAACTATTTAATACCAAACGGTCAAGTCAGTATTCATTGTTTTGAACGGGTTAGAACTATTTAATACCAAACGGTCAAGTCAGTATTCATTGTTTTCAACGGGTTAGAACTACCATCTGGAAAACTTCAAAGTACTGTCTATGAAGAATTTTAATGAGGTATCGAATGTCGTGGTTGTTTGTGGTAAACGTGTATTTGTACGTGTTACATGCAGTGCTAATTTTTCTAAAAAAAAAAAAAAGGTGCTGGAACTCCTATTTATATCCACCGTGCCCTAAAGAAATAACACTGAAAATAATGCAGTACACAGAAGTCTATGGTTATATGTGTATTAGTTCTTGTTATACTATTTGTTATCGTTTTACAATTGTGTTTGTTGATGCGTTAGGCCTACTTGTGTATTAGCTGATTTTATCTATGTTTCCCCATGTCTTATGGTCTTTTTTGATGGTGTGTTATAATTCATTTTTATAAATCTGCAGACACGCCCGACTCTGACGTCTGGTGGACTTCGTCATTTACGTGACAGACAAAAGTTAAATGATACAATTGATTGCCCGAAATTTAAATAATAAAACTTACTGCCGTAGATTTACTTGTTTTGATTGAATGCCTAAAATTTACTTGTTTTGATTGAATGCCTAAAATTAACTTGTTTTGATTGAATGCCTAAAATTTACTTGTTTTGATTGAATGCCTAAAATTTACTTGTTTTGATTGAATGCCTAAAAATTACTTGCTTTGATAAAATGCCTAAAAATTACTTGCTTTGATTAAATGCCTAAAAATTACTTGTTTTGATTGAATGCCTAAAATTTACTTGTTTTGATGAAATGTCTAAAAATTACTTGCTTTGATTGATTGCCCCGAAGATGAAGACTAAGTAGGTTTGTGGTCCTATGTGTTGGAAAATATTACACGGCTAACGGAAAGGTTAATGAAATAAATTAAAAAAACTGTACACACAAATTATGGATTGTTTTCTGTGAAATTCCTTCACAAATATGAAAAAAAGTATGGTTAAAAAACTATGCTTACACCGTCCTTAAAGTAATATTTCCATGAGGCGAACGGGAACACTTTGTCGGTGTAGCAGACTAATCTCACAGAGACGTCTGTAACTGATGGCGGGTAACAAATGTTTCTTTCTGGTAGAGCTTTAAATTGACCAATAGAAATAGAAAATGCGCTTAAGAAATAATTAAAATAGAATACACTTTAAATAGTACTCATTATAAACAATAGCAAATTAAATAAAACACACTTTACATTGGACAAATTTTACATTGATGATACTTTATACGGGACATTGTTTTTTTAAAATAGGACCATTTTAAATAGGACACTTTATAAACAGGACACTTTTTAAATGTAGTGATAACAGACAGGAAGTGGTACAAAGGCAATGTAGTGGTAACAGACAGATGGTGGTACAAAGGCAATTTAGTGGTAAAAGACAGGAAGTGGTACAAAGGCAATGTAGTGGTAACAGACAGATGGTGGTACAAAGGCAATGTAGTGGTAACAGACAGGAAGTGGTACAAAGGCAATGTATTGGTAACAGACAGATGGTGGTACAAAGGCAATGTAGTGGTAACAGACAGAAAGTGGTACAAAGGCAATGTAGTGGTAACAGACAGGAAGTGGTACAAAGGCAATGTAGTGGTAACAGACAGATGGTGGTACAAAGGCAATGCAGTGGTAACAGACAGGAAGTGGTACAAAGCTAATAGAGGAGGTGATTTAGAGAACCATTTTCGAGAGTTTTATTAATTTCAAGCATTATTTACGGAAGACTTTAAGTAATTTCAAGCATTATTTACGGAAGACTGTAAGTAATTTCAAGCATTATTTACGGAAGACTGTAAGAACGAATCAGATTTTAAATAATAATTAGGTAAGTAATCTATATTAAAAGTGGATCAACTTTTCACATTGTCCCAGTTTATTTATTTGGTTTACTGTAAAGCTTCTGACGATGTATTTTAAAAAAGAAAAAAAACACATTGGGGGGAAAACACTACATTGTACTCACCATGGGTGAAAAACTATATTGTATTCATCATAGGGGAAACACTACATTATACTCACCACGGGGGAAACACTACATTATACTCACCATGGGGGAAACACTACATTGTACTCACCTTGGGCGAAACACTACATTATACTCACCATGGGTGAAAAACTACATTGTACTCACCGTGGGGCGAAACACTACATTGTACTCACCATGGGTGAAAAACTACATTAGACTCACCGTGGGGCAAAACACTACATTGTACTCACCATGGGGGAAAAACTACATTATACTCACCATGGGTGAAAAACTACATTAGACTCACCGTGGGGCGAAACACTACATTGTACTCACCGTGGGGCGAAACACTACATTATACTCACCATGGGTGAAAAACTACATTGTACTCACCATGGGTGAAAAACTACATTGTACTCACCATGGACGAAACACCACATTGTACTCACCATGGGGGAAGCACTACATTGTACTCACCATGGGGGGAAAACACTACATTGTACTCACCATGGGGCGAAACAGTACATTGTACTCACCATGGGGGGAAAACACTATATTGTACTCACAAAATATAACAGCTTCATACTCCTTCAACGTGAGTCCGTCGTAGATACAAAACACTGTGGTCAATTGTCGAATGTAGTCCATGTGACGGGCGATAAATGTGACGTTGTAGTCTCCAGCCTCTTCAGTTAAGCTGATCTTATAACTGGGCGTCGCCCAGCAGTTGGCCATCTTACACAAGTACGCCCTGATGCTGTAGAAGGTCCCGTTCACACACGCGCTAAAATGTGATTGGGAGCCATTCATTTTCGGGCATACGAAGCTGATTTGGAGGCTCTCTTGTAGAAACAGTTTCTCCATAGCGAGAGCTGTCAAGTGATAAATTATATGTCTGTATTAGTTCCATTTAAATAATAATTTGATTTGACTATCAACTTATTTTGTTATAATCGCCTGGCTAATGGAACAAATCACGATCACATCATTGTGTAAGTTTAATTTATGATCTTTTTTGTTTTAAGAAAAAGTTTTTTTTTAAATAAATGTAAACACCATTTGATATTTGGACCAAGGAAAATTTTCAGGTCTTGGCTCAAGTTCCCGATATATATATCTCGTGGTGCCACCATGGACAATGCACTATCGGCTATGGTGGGGATGAAATAAGGGCATCATAACGTCCCATAAGTGGTTTACAGGACATAAGAGATTTCATCTCATCCTTACAGGGACACACACACACCATATGTAGCTAACGTCTTTTTTTGCCTAATACCGCATCGAATGGTGCCCGAAAGCAAAAACTCGCATTGAAACTTAAGTAAAATAGTATTTGCTATATCGCATTTTTAAAAACATGGACACCCGGATTCTGTAGGCATCGGATTACTGGATATGATTCAGTATCGTGAACGGTTGAAGTCCGCATAATTATTTTTTTTAAACTTCTGGCTGTGTTGGTTTATCGGCTGTGTGCTGGTCACAGTACCTACAATGTCATCCAGTACTAGTAATACAATATTGAAACCCGTAATATCAACAACGCTTTCACAGCACGCATATTTATAGACAAAGTTGATATCGTCCTGCTTATTTAAAACACAATTACTAAGTTCTACATAGTTAAAACACAATTACAAAGTCTTACATATCTAAAAAAAATAAAAACAAAAAAAAAAAAACAAACAATGGAAACAATATTTTAATCAGCTGACAGGGTCGAATTGTCCGAGGGTTGAAATGGCAGAGTCGAACTGTCCAGGGATGAATCGTCCACTGTCGAAAAGTCTAGCCACCGGCCGTTAATCCGAGAGTCTACCCTCATTTTCTCTTTCTGCTATGACATCAACGTTTTATTAGAATGAATGTAACGACCTATATAAGACGTTTACCTTGGGAAGTCAACTGTGCTAATACTGGAAGAACAATGAACAACACCTGCATATCAACAACCCTGTTGATTATATAGAAAGAAAAAAAGATAGTTTACGGTACTCGTAATAGCAAACCAAGCAATGTATGTGGTACGGCTAATGTACGACCTCTGGTCAGTGTGCACACTGGATGATTTCTCTGTAAATTATTCGGCCAGAATATACAATTTGGACTCGAAGGACCCTGGATGGTGTACAATGCACACTTGGGACTCTATCGATCCTGGATGGTGTACAATGCACACTTGGGACTCTATCGATCCTGGATGGTGTACAATGCACACTTGGGACTCTATCGATCCTGCATGGTGTACAATGCACACTTGGGACTCTATGGATCCTGGATGGTGTACAATGCACACTTGGGACTCTATGGATCCTGGATGGTGAACAATGCACACTTGGTACTCTATGGATCCTGGATGGTGTACAATGCACACTTGGGACTCTATGGATCCTGGATGGTGAACAATGCACACTTGGGACTCGAGGAACCCTATACGGTGTACAATGCACTCTTGGGACTCGAGGAACCCTATATGGTGCACAATGCACACTTGGGACTCGAGGAACCCTATATAGTGTACAATGCACTCTTGGGACTCGAGGAACCCTATACGGTGTACAATGCACACTTGGGACTCGAGGAACCCTATATGGTGTACAATGCACACTTGGGACTCGAGGAACCCTATATGGTGTTCAATGCACACTTGGGACTCGAGGAACCCTATATGGTGTACAATTCACACTTGGGACTCGAGGAATTTTGGATGGTGTACAATGCACACTTGGGATTCGAGGAATTTTGGATGGTGTATATGCACATTTGGGACTCGAGGAATTTTGGATGGTGTACAATGCACACTTGGGACTCGAGGGACCGTGGATGGGGTATATTGTGCTGTAGACTGTCTACCAAGATTAGGAAAGCGAATGCCCTGAAAAACTCACTAAAATTCCTAGTTGGGAATATTAGTAACTTTATTTGCCTTTAAATTTTGATGTAATTATTTTTTTCTTTTCATTTTAAAATTAAGAAAGTGATTAAAATTTAGAATATCAATACACTGTAATTACATAAGTAAAGTCAAATCTATCTATCTTTCCATTAAACTGGGCAACAGACTGTTAAAGAAGCTATACTGTATAGCATTTCTTTGGTGTCAGACTGGACCACAAACATTTACAGTAGCTATCTATTAACCTGCACCAACGATTTCAGTATTAGGTATATATTGATTTTAATCGTTATTATTTGTTTTGTATCGTTCTATAAAATTGGACCACCAATATTATAATTGTCCCATCAGAATGAACCACCAACCTTTTATAACAGCTTTGATATATCATTCCATTTGTTTTAATACTGGCTGCCGAAGTTTATTTATTATGGCATCCATTTTAGTTAATGACGTCATCTGTATAAAAAAAATCTCTAGGCGTTCGCTTATACTCCGAGTTTTACCGAAATTAATAAAATACAGAAATCACAGATAGTGGGAAGTTAGTGGGATTCTTTTTACTGCATATTTTGTAAAATTTTAGCGAGAAAGTACACAGATAATTATTTTAACTTTTATATTAAAAAAAAAAATTCAGACAGTGTTCATAATGGAAATAGAGGAATTTCACCTAGTTCAAAAATTGGATCTAAATTGTAAAATTTACACCACAGAATATAAATTATACAGAAATCGCAAAGCTATTTCAAAAGCCCTCTAATAATGAATAATAATACATTTTTTTATTTTCATTTTTAATGAGTGTAGCATCTTAACATTGATACATGCATATTTTACTATATAAACTGTCTATTTTCTATATGTGAGCCCCCCCCCCCCCCAAGCATTTTTTTTCTATATGTGAGCCCCCCTCCCCAGTATTTTTTGCTGGTTGCGCCACTGGATACATGTAGTATAAATACACAAATATGGCGGATAATTTAGAAAAATCCAGTTTATACTGACGATGCGCATTCTCTATAGTGTATATTCTGTGGCTTACACTGCGCAATCCAGTCAATCTTTTCTTGACAATCTCTCTTTCTATATAGTCTCTGGTACAACCATTTTTAGTGCATATTAAATGTGGGTCTTTATAAGGTTTCGAAGTTCAAAATCTAAGGCACAGGGGCAGTTACAGCGAGGGCTGGGAACGATTAAGACAGAGGTAGAGACAGAAGAAGTTCACCTGGGCCTTGCCCCTTGCGGCCTCATGGTCAAATGCACGATTTGTGGAAGATTGGATGAAATCATGTGGTAATTGACTGGCCAATCCCATTTCTCTGGCTTTTAAATTCATTATGATAGAGGTAAGACTAAAAGACAGGCGGACGGACAGATAGACAGACATTGACAGACGGACGGACAGACAGATTAGTTAGATAGACAGATAGATAGATAGATAAATAGATAGATAGATAGATAGATAGACAGACAGACAGACAGACAGAAAGACAGACAGACAGACAGATAGATAGATAGATATATAGACAGACAGACAGACAGTCAGACAGACAGATAGATAGATAGATAGATAGATAGATAGATAGATAGATAGATAGATAGATAGATAGATAGATAGATAGATAGATAGATAGATAGATAGATAGATAGATAGATAGATAGATAGATAGATAGATAGATAGATAGACAGATAGATAGACCTATTCACACTTGGTATCGCGTTCAACATCTTTACCCTCTCGTGTATTCATCCACTTTGTTTTTAATCACAGTGCACAGTAATAACTTTTGTTTTTTTTGTTCGTCTATTATAACAATTTGAGACCCACTAACCCACATTATAACAGCCCAAGCAGACAGGACAAAAAAAAATCAGTCCATGCCATTTGCCTGTCAGTATCAAGGGGCCAGATTTTTTTAAAAGGATCATCCAGAAGGCAAAGGGGGTGTGAGCAGGTACGTTACATGTTTGTACACATCTTGACTATGAACGAAATATATTTTTAATTGAAAACTTACATTTGTTACGTTCTTTGTAAATGAGACATTATTCTCAGTCATAAAAAATATGGTCTAAAGTATTTCATCGCACGCTAGTCATATTTCTATTATCGTCAACAGATTAATTTATGTTGTATATAGCATGCAGAATTCACAACATATTTATAGTGTGATTTTTGTTTGTTGGGATTTTAGGATAAATATCAGATTTTTGTGTTAACAATTACATAACAGCATGGGCACAACCGATGCACGGGTCGTGCGGGTCCGGACCCTACCAAAAAATCAAGCCACTGGTATTCGACCCTACCAAAATTTGGGGGGGGCAGACATACCAATTTTCATCTTCCCTAATATTTTGGACCCTACCAACTTCAACATACTGGTTGCGCCCCTGCATAACAGCATAATACTCATGTATCAATTTTACCAGTCTTTTTTTTTTTTGGTATTGTAATTTAAATCTACGTAATTAACAACAGTAACATTCAGTAAAAATACACTTGGTCAGTAGTTCTCAGCTAAAGGAGTTCAGTAGTTCTCAGCTAACGGAGTTCAGTAGTTCTCAGCTAACGGAGTTCACGCGCATACATTACAACAAATGTTTTGTCTGTAAGGCCTTTTTTTTTTTACCAAGTTCATATGGTGATACTGTTTGGCCACCTGTGTTCGTATGGTCACATTGATTGTCCACCTCTGTTCACATGGTCATAATGATTGTCCACCTCTGTTCATATGGACTTAATGATTGTCCACCTCTGTTCATATGATGAAAATGATTGTCTACCTCTGTTCATATGGTCAAAATGATTGTCCACCTCTGTTCATATGGTCTTAATGATTGTCCAAATCTGTTCATATGGCTATATTGATTGCCAACCTCTGTTCATATGGCTATATTGATTGCCAACCTCTGTTCATATGGTCTTAATGATTGTCCACATCTGTTCATATGGTGATAATGATCGTCCACCTCTGTTCTTAGGTGATAATAATAATTCTCTACCTCTGCTCATAAGGTGGTATATATAACATCAGTAGATGTACAATGTACAATATTTATATGTGTATTCTTAAGAAAGCTGTATAAAGTATTTCATGTCGAATACTCTTCCTCACAGTCGCTACTGACGCTGAATGAAAGTATGTCCACAAACTTGGCCGTAAAATCAACTCTGTAAGAGAGGACTGGAAAGGTGGGGGGAGGGGGGGAGAAGAGGGGATGCGGCTGACCAAGTGAAGGGGATGGGGAGGGGTAAAAGTATATTGTCCTAGAAAGGAAATATATGTTTTTTAATTACATTTTTTTTAATATTATTGACAAGTTATTGACCACCATTTCAAAGGAGAGGGAGGGAGGGAGATGGAGGGAGGGAGAGGGAGGGAAGGAGAGGCGGAGATGTGAATTGTTTGTTACAAGAAAAAAATATGAATGCTCAAATGTTGTGTTGACAAATTCAGTGCTGAACACTTGATTCACAAAAAGCACACATTTGTGTCCGTGTTTTATTTCATTTTAACTGAGCGGTTCTCTGTACACCATGCACTACACACACACACACACGACTGCTATATTAGAGATTATTTTGTAGCAGAGTAACATTGTCTGGTAGTCATTTGTGTAGGTACATTTCAGACTCAAGCTCTAAGGGAAGTGTAAAATGGAAGAAGGAAAGAACCAACCATGTGCCAGTGCTGAATTCTCAGAGAAGAAGGTGGCCCCAGAGGAATATCCCAGTGCTGACATCTCAGAGAAGGTGGCCCCAGAGGAATACCCCAGTGCTGACATCTCAGAGAAGGTGGCCCCAGAGGAGTATCTCAGAGACGTGCCCAAGTTGGCCCAGCTAACAGACAGGTTTGTGTAACCAGGGCCGTTCTTAGAACTTTTTATTTTTGGGGGGGAGGGGGGACCTCGAGTATACCTATTGAGATGGAGATGTTAGGGCTTAGACAGACTTTATAGATATATTGTGGTTACTATTGCAGTGACATGGACTGTGTGATGGTAATATAGTTTGTGACATGGGCTGTGTGATGGTATTAGTTTCAGTGACATGGACTATGTGATGGTATTTAGAGTTTGTGACATGAACTATGTGATAGTAATAGTTACAGTGACATGGACTATGTGATGGTATTTAGAGTTTGTGACATGAACTATGTGATGGTAATAGTTACAATGACATGGACTATGTGATGGTATTTAGAGTTTGTGACATGAACTATGTGATGGTAATAGTTACAGTGACAAGGACTATGTGATGGTAATAGAGTTTGTGACATGAACTATGTGATTGTAATATAGTTACAGTGACATGGACTATGTTATAGTAATATAGTTAGTGACATGGACTATGTGATGGTAATATAGTTTGTGACATGGGCTGTGTGATGGTATTAGTTTCAGTGACATGGACTATGTGATGGTATTTAGAGTTTGTGACATGAACTATGTGATAGTAATAGTTACAGTGACATGGACTATGTGATGGTATTTAGAGTTTGTGACATGAACTATGTGATGGTAATAGTTACAATGACATGGACTATGTGATGGTATTTAGAGTTTGTGACATGAACTATGTGATGGTAATAGTTACAGTGACAAGGACTATGTGATGGTATTTAGAGTTTGTGACATGAACTATGTGATGGTATTAGTTACAGTGACATGAACTATGTGATGGTATTTAGAGTTTGTGACATGAACTATGTGATGGTAATAGTTACAGTGACATGGACTATGTGATGGTATTTAGAGTTTGTGACATGAACTATGTGATAGTAATAGTTACAGTGACATGGACTATGTGATGGTATTTAGAGTTTGTGACATGAACTATGTGATGGTAATAGTTACAGTGACATGGACTATGTGATGGTAATAGAGTTTGTGACATGAACTATGTGATAGTAATATAGTTACAGTGACATGGACTATGTTATAGTAATATAGTTAGTGACATGGACTATGTGATAGTAATATAGTTAGTGACATGGACTATGTGATAGTAATATAGTTAGTGACATGGACTATGTGATAGTAATTTAGTTGCAGTGACATGGACTATATCACTAGTCTGATATGTCGATGTCATTACTGAAAGAATGTTTAACTCACAGCATAACTGTGTTTGGAATTAATTAACGCTTTCATTGCTTAACGCTTTCAGCTGTGTCTGTGTTAATACTTACTTTTTTTTTAAATATTTTTGTTGCACCGTGTCTGGTCGTAGTTAATTAAAAATTGCAAATTCGGCAGATTTAGGCAAGCAAGTAGGTCGTGAAAGTTTAATGGGCTCATTGTTGTCTCAGACTAATTGATAGTTTGACATTAGAGAGTGCAGTCAAAGTCAGTCTATCTTCTTTTTTTCTAGTCCTCGATGAAATATACCGATTCATTCGTTATTAGCTTGTAAGTCTTGAGTCGATTTAAGATCATTGGAGGTTATAGGCTAAGCCTCTTAAAGGCAAAGCCTCTTAAGAGACATACGGGTGGCCTAGGCAAAAGCAAGTTTTTATATATACGAGAACAGCTTTGAATAAACTTATCGATTATAGCTATTTAAATTGGTTTTTATTTGTATATTCCTTTGTGAGACTGTAAACGAATCACTTGCAGTCATATATATATATATATATATATATATATATATATATATATATATATATATATATATATATATATATATACATACAGTCGATTCCGCTTAATTGGGACACATCGGGACCGAGGCATTTTGTCCCAATTAAGCGGCTGTCCCAATTAAACATACGAATTTACTATTGGCTTCTTGGTTTGGTTTCTTTGAAATTTGTCCCAAATAAGCGGCTGTCCCAACTAAGCGGTGTCCCAATTAAGCGGATATACATATATATATATATATATATATATATATATATATATATATATATATATTGTGCATTTTTCGGTCATCTCTATTAAATCAATACATTAATTAAATGATTAGAACAAATGGTTGCTCGCTCAAGTGGTTTAAGTAGATGAATGCTTGTTAAAACTCGCCCCTCCCCCACCCCCCTGTACACACAGCTTTAATTGGGTAGCTGAATTTAATTGGAGAAGATAACCTTATTAGTATGGCAAGGCTACGGAAACAGAGGAATTCTACATTTCATCTACCCCGATAACACTTAATGACTGAGGGAACTTTGATCTTCACTTTTGATAGAATGTTTAAAATAATTGACCTTTTTGAATAAAATTTTAGGAATGCAAATTTATTTAAATACCAGATAGCACAATGAAAAGTTTGAAGCTATCGCCATAGTAGCCACATCTTTTTTTTTTTCAAACTGTGTCTCTGTTTTGCGTTTATTTTGTGCTAAAAAATGATCGATCTCCTCCCAGATTTGGCAACACGTTTAAATTTGGCAACGCTGGAGACTACTGGCATCAAGCGTTCCCTATAGGATCTGGCAATGACTACAGACGTCACGTGAAACAGATTAGAGAGATGGAGATCAGAGATGATGACGTCTTGATTTGTTCCTACCCCAAGACAGGTATATTAGACACATGTTCTGTGAGAGCTATAAAATTAAACAAGTACATTTATGACGTCCACTGATTCTATTGGGCTTAAATGTCCTGATTCCATTGGGCTTAAATGTCCACTGATTTCAGTGGGCTTAAATGCCCACTGATTCCAATTGGGCTTTAATGCCCACTGATTCCATTTGGGCTTTAATGCCCACTGATTCCATTTGGGCTTTAATGTCCACTGATTTCATTTGGGCTTAAATGTCCACTGACTCCATTTGGGCTTTAATGTCCACTGATTCCATTTGGGCTTAAATGTCCACTGATTCCATTTGGGCTTTAATGTCCACTGATTCCATTTGGGCTTTAATGTCCACTGATTCCATTTGGGCTTTAATGTCCACTGATTCCATTTGGGCTTAAATGTCCACGGACTCCATTTTGGGCTTAAATGCCCACGGACTCCATTTGGGCTTAAATGCCCACGGACTCCATTTGGGCTTTTAAATGTCCACTGATTCCATTTGGGCTTAAATGTCCACCGATTCCATTTGGGCTTAAATGTCCACCGATTCCATTTGGGCTTAAATGTCCACCGATTCCATTTGGGCTTAAATGCCCACGGACTCCATTTGGGCTTTAAATGTCCACTGATTCCATTTGGGCAAATGTCCACCGATTCCATTTGGCTTAAATGTCCACCGATTCCATTTGGGCTTAAATGTCCACCGATTCCA
>JAGDYQ010000199.1:648116-662070 GCA_021962125.1 Bulinus truncatus | reverse complement strand
TTTTGTAGCTGTCGAACATGTCTAATATACTCATCTTAGGAACAATCAAGACGTCATCATCTCTGATCTCCACTTTAATCTGTTTCACGACGTCTGTAGTCATTGCCGATCTCATATAGGGAACGCTTGATGCCAGTAGTCTCCAGCGGGCCAAATTTAAACGTGTTGCTAAATCTGGGAGAGATTTGATCGATTAAAGTAGAAAAATAAACGTAAAACAGAGAGATAATATGAATAGTGGAAAATAAGATGTGGCCAGGGGTTTTTTTGCTCAATAAGAGGTGGTGGGTCTCTTCAATAAGAGGTGGTGGGTCTCTGAAGTTTTTAACATTTTACCAAATGAAGAAAACTATAAGAGGTGCCGGGTTGCATTTCAGAGGTGCCGGTCGGCGCCCTACATGGCAAAAAAACCCCTGGATGTGGCTACTATAGCGATAGGTTCTAGCTTTTCATTGTGCTATCTGGTATTTAAATAAATTTGCATTCCTAAAAATTTATTCAAAAAGGTCAATTATTTTAAACATTCTATCAAAAGTGAAGATCAAAAGTTCCCTTAGTCATTTAGTGTTATCGGGGTAGATGAAATGTAGAATTCCTCTGTTTCCGTAGCCTTGCCATATTAATAAGGTTATCTTGTGCATAGCGATCTTTACTTCTCCAATTAAATTCAGCTACCCAATTAAAGCTGTGTGTACAGGGGGGGGGGGAGGGGCGAGTTTTAACAAGCATTCATCTACCTAAGACACTTGAGCGAACAACCATTTGTTCTAATCATCTAATTAATGTATTGATTTAATAGAGATTACCGAAAAAGGTAAAATATATATATATATATATATATATATATATATATATATATATATATATATATATGACTGCAAGTAATTCGTTTACAGTCTCACAAAGGAATATACAAATAAAAAACAATTTAAATAGCTATAATCGATAAGTTTATTCAAAGCTGTTCTCGTATATATAAAAACTAGCTTTTGCCTAGGCCACCCGTATGTCTCTTAAGAGACTTTGCCTTTAAGAGGCTTAGCCTATAACCTCCAATGATCTTAAATCGACTCAAGACTTACAAGCTAATAACGAATGAATCGGTATATTTCATCGAGGACTAGAAAAAAGAAGATAGGTTGACTTTGACTGCACTCTCTAATGTCAAACTATCAATTAGTCTGAGACAACAATGAGCCCATTAAACTCTCACGACCTACTTGCTTGCCTAAATCTGCCGAATTTGCATTTTTTAATTAACTACGGCCAGACACGGTGCAACAAAAATATATATAAAAAAAAGTAAGTATTAACACAGACACAGCTGAAAGCGTTAAGCAATAGAAAGCCTTAATTAATTCCAAACACAGTTATGCTGTGAGTTAAACATTCTTTCAGTAATGACATCGACATATCAGACGAGTGACATAGTCCATGTCACTGTAACTATATCACAATCACATAGTTCATGTCACTGTAACTATATTACTATCACATAGTCCATGTCACTGTAACTATATTACCATCACATAGTACATGTCACAAACTCTATTACCATCACATAGTCCATGTCACTGTAACTATTACCATCACATAGTCCATGTCACAAACTCTAATACCATCACATAGTCCATGTCACAAACTCAAAATACCATCACACAGTTCATGACACAAACTATATTACCATCACACAGTCCATGTCACTGCGATAGTAACCACAATATATCTATTAAAGTCTGTCTGAGCCCTAACATCTCCATCTCAATAGGTCTACTCGAGGTCCCCCTCCCCCCAAAAATAAAAAGTTCTAAGAACGGCCCTGGTTACACAAACCTGTCTGTTAGCTGGGCCAACTTGGGCACGTCTCTGAGATACTCCTCTGGGGCCACCTTCTTCTCTGATATATAACACTGGATATTCCTCTGGGGCAATGTCTTCTCTGAGATATTACATACATAATGCAGATATTTCTCTCTGGTCTACCTTCTCTGAGATGTCAGTAACAGGATTCATTCCTCTGGGGCCATCTTTTTCTCTGAGATCTGTCTCAACCTCAGTGTCCCTTCTTGGGCTAAATCTTCTCTGAGATGTCAGCACTGGGATATTTCTCTGGTGCTACCTTCTCTGAGATGCAGTTGCTGTTAACAGCTTGGTTCCTCTCCTTCTTCCATTTTTACACTTTCCTTAAACTTGAGTCTGAAATGTACCTACACAAATGACTACCAGACAATGTTACTCTGCTACAAAATAATCCCAAATATAGCAGTCGTGTGTGTGTGTGTGTGTGTAGTGCATGGTGTGCAGAGAATCGCTCAGTTAAAATGAAATAAAACACTGACACAAATGTGTGCTTTTTGTGAATCAAGTGTTCAGCACTGAATTTGTCAACACAGCATTTGAGCATTCATATTTTTTTCTTGTAACAAACAATTCACATCTCCGCCTCTCCTTCCCTCCCTCTCCCTCCCTCTCCTTTCCCCTCCCTCTCCCTCCCTCCCTCTCCTTTGAACTGGTGGTCAATAACTTGTCAATAATATTAAAAAAAAATGTAATTGAAATAATATATTTCCTTTCTAGGACTATAGACTTTTACCCCCTCCCCATCCCCTTCACTTGGTCAGCTGCATCCCCTCCCCCCCCCCACCTTTCAAGCCCTCTCTTACAGAGTTGATTTTACAGCCAAGTTTGTGGACATACTTTCATTCAGCGTCAGTAGCGACTGTGAGGAAGAGTATTCGACATGAAATACTTTATATAGCTTTCTTAAGAATACATATATAAATATTGTACATTGTACATCTACTTATTTTATATATACCACCTTATGAGCAGAGGTAGACAATTATTATTATCACCTAAGAACAGAGGTGGACGATCATTATCACCATATGAACAGAGGTGGCAATCAATATAGCCATATGAACAGAGGTGGCAATAATATATAACCATATGAGCAGATGTGGACAATCATTAAGACCATATGAACAGAGGTGGACAATGATTATGACATAAAACAGAGGTGGACAATCATTTTGCCCATGTGAACAGAGGTGGACAATGATTATGACATAAAACAGAGGTGGACAATCATTTTGACCATGTGAACAGAGGTGGACAATCATTTTGACCATGTGAACAGAGATGGACAATGACTATGACCATATGAACAGAGGTGGACAATCAATGTGACCATACGAACACAGGTGGCAAAACAGTATCATCATATGAACTTGGTTAAAAAAAGGCCTTATATACTTAACACTTGTTGTAATGTATGCGCGTGAACTCCGTTAGCTGAGAACTACTGACCAAGTGTATTTTTCTAAATGTGTTATTTTAAAAGAAAGTTACTGTTGTTAATTACGTAGACTTAAATTACTACACCAAAAAAAAAAAGACTTTGTTAAAATTGATGCATGAGTATTATGCAGTTATGCAGGGGCGCAACCAGTATGTTGAAGTTGGTAGGGTCCAATATATTAGGGAAGATGAATATTGGTATGTCTGCCCCCAAATTTTGGTAGGGTCGAATACCAGTGGCTTGATTTTTTGGTAGGGTCCGGACCCGCACGACCCGTACATCGGTTACGCCCATGCTGTTATGTAATTGTTAACACAAAAATCTGTTATTTACCCTAAAATCCCAACAAAAAATCACACTATAAATATGTTGTGAATTCTGCATGCTATATACAACATAAAATGATCTGTTGATGATAATAGAAATATGACTAGCGTGCAATGAAATACTTTAGACCATATCTATAGGACTGAGAATAATGTCTCATTTACAAAGAACATAACAAATTTAAGTTTTTTAAGTGGGTCAGTGGGTCTCATATTGTTATAATAGACGAACAAAAAAAAAGTTATTACTGTGCACTGTGATTAAAAACAAAGCGGATGAATACACGAGAGGGTAAAGATGTTGAATGCGATACCAAGTGTGAATAAGTCAATCTATCTATCTATCTATCTATCTATCTATCTATCTATCTATCTATCTATCTATCTATCTATCTATCTATCTATCTATCTATCTATCTATCTATCTATCTATCTATCTATCTATCTATCTATCTATCTATCTATCTATCTATCTATCTATCTATCTATCTATCTATCTATCTATCTATCTATCTATCTATCTATCTATCTATCTATCTATCTATCTATCTATCTATCTATCTATCCATCTGTCTGTCTATCTATCTATCTATTTATCTATCTATTTATCTATCTATCTATATGTCTGTCTTTCTATCTATCTATTTATCTATCTATCTGTCTATCTAACTAATCTGTCTGTCCGTCCGTCTGTCAATGTCTGTCTATCTGTCCGTCCACCTGTCTGTCTTTTAGTCTTACCTCTATCATAATGAATTTAAAAGCCAGACAAATGGGATTGGCCAGTCAATTACCACATCATTTCAACCAATCTTCCACAAACCATGCAGATGACCATGAAGCCGCGAGGGGCAAAGCCCAGGTCATTTCCTTCTGTCTCTACCTCTGTCTTAATCGTTCCCAGCCCTCGCTGTAACTGCCCCTGTGCCTTAGCTTTTGAACTTCGAAACCTTATAAAGACCCACATTTAATATGCACTAAAAATGGTTGTACCAGAGACTATATAGAAAGAGAGATTGTCAAGAAAAGATTGACTGGATAGCGCAGTGTAAGCCACAGAATATACACTATAGAGAATGCGCATCGCCATATTTGTGTATTTATACTACATGTATCCAGTGGCGCAACCAGCAAAAAAATGCTGGGGAGGGGGGCTCACATATAGAAAAATAATGCTGGGTGGGGGGGGGGCTCACATAAAGAAAATAGACAGTTTATATCTCTATACTTATAAGACGCATTCGTTGTCTGTCTGTCTGTCTGTCTGTCTGTTCCCTTTTAACTCAAGATCCAGACAAACAAATAACGTGAAATTTGTTACACATACACATAATTACATGGGGAAGGTTATAGGACAGGTTTCGTTTCATATCGATGGGTAGTTTAATTGTAATTAATTTTTTTTTATTTTAGTATTTTACTATATTAAAGTAATCTCGACGGCGCCATAAATAAAATTCCTCTGTGACGTCATTTCCCTATGATCGAATAGAACTTGCGCGCTGGTGCTGTATTGTGCCTTTGTGATGCAAAGAATTGTTGATGTTTTTTCATGCTCTCTGATGTGTACAGTTTGAGGAAGGTAAAGGAATGAAGAAGGATTTTAGAAGAAGTGTGAAAACATAATAATAAGTATATATATATATATATATATATAGAGAGAGAGAGAGAGGGGGGAGGGAGAGAGAGATAAAGAGAGAGAGATAAAGAGATAGAGGGGGCAGGGGGGAGAGAGGAAAGGAGGGTAGGAGGGGGGGAGGGGGAGAGAGGAGGGAGGGGGATGGACAGGGGGGAGAAAAGGAGGGGGAGAGGGAGCAGGGGGAGAGGGAGAGGGAATGAGGGAGGGAGGAACGGGGAGAGAGGGGTTAGGGAGGGAGAGAGAGGGGAGGGAAGGAGAGAGGGAGAGGATGGGAGAAATAGGAGGAAGAGATAAAGAGAAAGAGGGGGCAGGGAGGGAGAGAGAGGGAAGGAGGAGGGAGGAGGATGGACGGGGGGAGAGAAGGAGGGGGAGAGGGGAGAGAGGGAGGTGGGAGAGGGACGAAGAGAGATGGGAGAGAGGGAGGGAGAGGGAGGGAGAAAGGGAAGGAGGGAAAGGGAGAGAGGGGGGAGGGAGGGAGAGAGAGAGGAAGGGAGAGAGGGGGTAGGGAGAAAACAGAAGGTAAACAGAAAACCTTATTTTAAACCAACTAGTAGTAAAATATGATTGATGATTTGGTCTGGTTGCACAACTGCATGTATCAATGTTAAGATGCTACACTCTTTAAAAAAATGAAAATAACAAAATGTATTATTATTCATTATTAGAGGGCTTTTGAAATAGTTATGCGATTTCTGTATAATTTATATTCTGTGGTGTAAATTTTACAATTTAGATCCAATTTTTTAACTAGGTGAAATTCCTCTATTTCCATTATGAACACTGTCTGAATTATTTTTTTTATTTTTTTTAATATAAAAGTTAAAATAATTATCTGTGTACTTTCTCGCTAAAATTTTACAAAATATGTAGTAAGAAGAATCCCACTAACTCCCACTATCTGTGATTTCTGTATTTTATTAATTTCGTTAAAACTCGGAGTATAAGATGACGTCACGAACTAAAATGGATGCCCTAATAAATAAACTTTGGCAGCCGGTATTTAAACAAATGGAATGATAGATAGCTGATATAAAAGGTTGGTGGTCCATTCTGATGGGACAGTTATAATATTGGTGGTCCAGTTTTATAGAGCGATACAAAGCACATAATAACGATTAAAAGCAATATATACCTAATACTGAACTCGGTGGTGCAGGTTAATAGATAGCTACTGTAAATGTTTGTGGTCCAGTCTGACACTAATGGAATGCTATGTAGCTTCTTTAACAGTCTGTTGCCCAGTCTAATGGAAAGATAGATAGATTTGACTTTACTTATGTAATTACTGTGTATTGATATTCTAAATTTTAATCACTTTCTTAATTTTAAAATGAAAAAAAAAATAATTACATCAAAATTTAAAGGCAAATAAAGTTACTAATATGCCCAACTAGGTATTTTAGTGAGTTTTTCAGGGCATTTCGCTTTCCTAATCTTGGTAGACAGTCTACACATTATACCCCATCCACGGTCCCTCGAGTCTCAAGTGTGCATTGTACACCATCCAAAATTGCTCGAGTCCCAAGCGTACATTGTACACCATCCTAAATTCCTCGAGTCCCAAATGTGCATTTGCGCCATCCAAAATTCCTCGAGTCCCAAGTGTGCATTGTACACCATCCCTAAATTCCTCGAGTCCCAAGTGTGCATTGTACACCATCCAAAATTCAGCGAGTCCCAAGTGTGCATCGTACACCATCCTAAATTCCTCGAGTCCCAAGTGTGCATTGTACACCATCCTAAATTCCTCGAGTCCCAAATGTGCATATGCACCATCCAAAATTCCTCGAGTCCCAAATGTGCATTGTACACCATATAGGGTTCCTCGAGTCCCAAGTGTGCATTGTACACCATCCAAAATTCAGCGAGTCCCAAGTGTGCATCGTACACCATCCTAAATTCCTCGAGTCCCAAGTGTGCATTGTACACCATCCTAAATTCCTCGAGTCCCAAGTGTGCATTGTACACGATCCAAAATTCCTCGAGTCCCAAATGTGCATTGTACACCATATAGGGTTCCTCGAGTCCCAAGTGTGCATTGTACACCATCCAGGTTCCATAGAGTCCCAAGTGTGCATTGTACATCATCCAGTGGTCCCTCGGGTCCCAAGTGTGCATTGTACACCATCCAGGGTCCCCTCGAGTCCAAATTGTATATTGTGGCCGAATAATTTACAGAGAAATCATCCAGTGTGCACACTGACCAGAGGCAGCAGGTTGTTAGTATCGAAGTATCGGTATCGGCCAATACAGCATCGCCGATACTTTTTCAGTATTGGTTGTTGTATCGCCGATCCTTTTTGTATCAAGTATTGATTTGTTTATCGCCGATACATTTTAAACGAAAAATTTTCGATACTCGATACCAATACTTTTCTGTTGCCACTATTAGCTAATTGTAGAATAACAATAGCGATTTTAATAGATTGTTTTTGAAAAGTAATCTTCATAAATTCAATCACTGCTTGTAATGATAAAGTTCTGCTGAAGTAGACAGATATCTTGAAGTAACTCATCAGAAATGCTGTCATTAGCACCCTAGCCAAGCATTAAGAAACTATAATGATGAGTTGATCGGCTAGTGCTGTGTTGAGCGCCTGTTTTCATTAGGTGCGCGTCTTTTTTATGCCATTACGTTCTAGGCCAAGCAATGATTGTTTCTGAAATCATGATCTTCTTACATGCCGCCAAGCAGAAATAGTAAAGAAAGTTCCCTTAGCCCTGACGGGCCATCGGGGATTCATCTGTTTCTATAACCTCGGCATATGAAGGGATAATGTAGTTAGAACAACGCCCAGCTGCTTTTTACTTCCCCAGCTTAAAGTCGGGTACCTATTTAAAACTGGGTGAACTTGTATAAAACTCCCATTGTTCTCACAGAGGATCGAACCCATGACTCTGAAGTCGACAGTCGAGTATCTACACCACTTGGCCATCCGTCAAGTACTAAAGTGATTAGCATTAAATTTGTGCTTTGACATTGTATTTAATTGTTTTCACTTTTAAAAAAAAAAAACTTGCACTCATTATATTTTAAATAAAAAAATACCTTTGTTGTTCTCAGAAGTATCGGTATTGTATCGGTATCGATTTTGGCAATACATTTTTACTTGAGTATTTGTATTGGTATTGGCGATACTATTTTCATGAAGTATTGGTTTCGGTATTGACGATACAATTTAAGAATATTGTTAACAACCCTGACCAGAGGTCGTACATTAGCCGTACCACATACATGGCTTGGTTTGCTATTACTAGTACCGTATACTATCTTTTTTTCTTTCTATATAATCAACAGGGTTGTCGATATGCAGGTGTTGTTCATTGTTCTTCCAGTATTAGCACAGTTGGCTTCCCAAGGTAAACGTCTTATATAGGTCGTTACATTCATACTAATAAAACATTGATGTCATAACAGCATGAGAAAGTGAGGGTAGACTTCGGATTATCGGCCGGTGGCTAGACTTTTCGACAGTGGACGATTCATCCCTGGACAGTTCGACCCTGCCATTTCGACCCTCGGACGATTCAACCCTGTCAACCGATTAAAATATTGTTTCCATTGTTTTTTTTTTTTTGTTTTTATTTATTTTGATATGTAAGACTTTGTAATTGTGTTTTAACTATGTAGGACTTTGTAATTGTGTTTTACATATGTAGGACTTTGTAACTGTGTTTTAAATATGTCCACGATATCAACTATAAATATGTGTGTTGTGAAAGTGTTGCTGGTATTACGGGTTTCAATATTGTATTACTAGTACTGGATGACATTGTAGGTACTGTGACGAGCACACAGCCTGATAAACCAACACAGAGCCAGAAGTTGAAAATGATAATTATGTGGGACTTCAACCGTTCACGGACTTACTTCAACCGTTCACGGACTTCACTTCAACCGTTCACGGACTTCAACCGTTCACGGACTTACTTCAACCGTTCACGGACTTCAACCGTTCACGATAATGATTCATAGGGGCTGTCCATTATTTATGTCAACAAATTTTTAGTGATTTTTACCTCCCCCCTCCCCCTTGTGAACAACTTGTCAAACTTCCAGAGACCCCCCCCCCCTATAAAATTACGTCAACATTTTGATTATCCCCCCCCCCAAAAAAAAGGTGGCTTCCAAAATGTTTATGTGGCAAAATTAGTAGGAATATAGTTAGTTTAATTAAAATACTGAATGTTAGAGCGAGTGTGTAACACAGGACTACAAACGCTGCTTAATTTTCCTATATTTAAGTAATTATATTAAATTTAAAAAAGTAACAATTTGACGTCAACTTTTCTTGACCTCCCCCTCCCCATGTCAACAATTGTCCACAAAAATTTTCTGACCCCCTCTCCCCTATTTTGTTGACGTAATTAATGGACAGCCCCATATCCAGTAATCCGTTGCCTACTTAATCTGGGGTGTCATGTTTTTTTGAATAATGCGATATCGCAAAAGACTATTTTACTTAAGTTTCAATGCGAGTTTTTGCCTTCTGGCGCCATTCGATGCGTATTAGAAAAAAACGACGGTAGCTACACATGGGTGTGTGTGTCCCTGTAAGGATGAGATGAAATCTCTTAGGTCCTGTAAACCACTTATGGGACGTTATGATGCCCTTATTTCATCCCTCTACACCATAGCCGATAGTGCATTGTCCATGGTGGCACCACGAGATATATATCGGGAACTTGAGCCAAGACCAGAAAATTTCCTTGGTCCAAATATCAAACGGTATTTACATTTATTTTAAAAAAAACTTTTTTCTCTTAAAACAAAAAATCATAAATTAAACTTACACAATGATGTGATCGTGATTTGTTCATTAGCCAGGCGATTATAACAAAAATTGATAGGCAAATCAAATTATTATTTAAATGGAATGTATACAGACATACAATTTATCACTTGACAGCTCTCGCTATGGGAGAAATTGTTTCTACAAGAGAGCCTCCAAATCAGCTTCGTATGCCCGAAAATGAATGGCTCCTAATCACATTTCAGCGCATGCGTGAACGGGACCTTCTACAGCATCAGGGCGTACTAATGTATGATGGCCAACTGCTGGGCGACGCCCAGTTATAAGATCAGCTTAACTGAAGAGGCTGGAGACTACAACGTCACATTTATCGCCCGTCACATGGACTACATTCGACAATTGACCACATGTTTTGTATCTACGACGGACTCACGTTGAAGGAGTATGAAGCTGTTATATTTTGTGAGTACAATGTAGTGTTTTGGCCCATGGTGAGTACAATGTAGTGTTTTCGCCCCATGGTGAGTACAATGTGGTGTTTCGCCCATAGTGAGTACAATGTAGTGTTTCGCCCCACGGTGAGTACAATGTAGTGTTTCGCCCATGATGAGTACAGTGTAGTGTTTCCCCCATGGTGCGTATAATGTAGTGTTTCGTCCATGGTGAGTACAATGTAGCGTTTCGCCCCACGGTGAGTATAATGTAGTGTTTCCCCCATGGTGAGTATAATGTAGTGTTTCCGCCATGGTGAGTATAATGTAGTGCTTCCCCCATTGTGAGTAACAATGTCGTGTTTCAAGTATGTGAGCATAATGTAGTAGCTTCGTCCATGGTCCAGCAGAGCAATGTAGTGTTTCCATGCAGAGGGCATAATGTTGTGAAGTTTCCCATAAAGTATAATGTAGTGTTTTCCCCCCACGTAGTTTTTTTTTCTTTTTTAAAATACATCGTCAGAAGCTTTTCAGTAAACCTAAATATATAAATAAATTGGGACAATGTGTAAAATTGATCCACTTCTTAATGTTGATTACTTGACTAATTACGATGCTTTAAAATCTGATTCGTTCTTATAGTCTTCCGTAAATAATGTTGAAATTACTTACAGTCTTCCGTAAATAATGTTTCTTGAAATTACTTTGCAGTCTTTCGCAAATAATGTTTGAATTACTTATAGTCTTCCGTAAACATTGTCTTGAAATTACTTACAGTCTTCCGTCATAATGCTTGAAATTACTTACAGTCTTCCGTAATAATGCTTGAAATTACTTACAGTCTTCCGTAAATAATGCTTGAAATTACTTACAGCCTTCCGTAACAATGCTTGAAATTACTTACAGTCTTCCGTAAATAATGCTTGAAATTACTTACAGTCTTCCGTAAATAATGCTTGAAATTAATCAAACTCGAAAATGGTTCTCTAAATCACCCCTCCTTAGCTTTGTACCACTTTCTGTCTGTTACCACTCATTGCCTTTGTACCACCATCTGTCTGTTACCACTACATTGGCTTTGTACCACTTCCTGTCTGTTATCACTACATTTAAAAAGCGTCCTATTTAAAATTGTCCTATTTTTTAAAAAAAATGTCCTGTTTAAAGTATCATCAATGTAAAATTTGTCCAATGTAAAGTGTGTTCTATTTAATTGGCTATTGTTTATAATGAGTACTATTTAAAGTGTATTCTATTTTAATTATTTTTTGGAAGAGCTTCTCTATTTCTATTGGTTAATTTAAAGCTCACCAGAGAGAAACATTTGTTACCTGCCATCAGTTACAGACGTCTCTATGAGATTAGTCTGCTACACCGGCAAGTGTTCCCAAGTTCGCCCCATTGAAATATTACTTTTGACGGTGTAAGTATAGGTTTTTCGTAACCATACTTTTTTCATATTTGTGAAGGAATTTCACAGAAAACAATCCATAATTTGTGTGTACAGTTTTTTAAATTTATTTCATTAACCTTTTCCGTTAGCCGTGTAATATTTTCCAACACATAGGACCACAAACCTACTTAGTCTTCATCTTCGGAGCAATCAATCAAAGCAGGTAAATTTGAGACATTTCA
Source organism: Bulinus truncatus (assembly GCA_021962125.1). NCBI lineage: Eukaryota > Metazoa > Mollusca > Gastropoda > Planorbidae > Bulinus > Bulinus truncatus. Next base: position 649,984 of record JAGDYQ010000199.1, on the reverse strand, counting down.
TCAAAACAAGTAAATTTTAGGCATTCAATCAAAACAAGCAATTTTTAGGCAATCAAAACAAGTAATTGAGGCTTTTATCATAATAAGCACCTTTTTTTTAGAAAAATTAGCCCTGCATAAAATACATTCAAATACATTTATCACAAACAACCACGGCATTCAATAATTAAAATTTTCATAGACAGTACTTTGAAGTTTTCCAGATGGTAGTTCTAAGCCGTTCAAAACAATGAATACTGACTTGAACAAATAGTTCTAAACCAGTTGAAAACAATGAATACTGACTTGACTGTTTCGTATTAAACCGTTCTAATCCGAAAACAATGTTGAGATTGACCGTTTAGCATTAAATAGTTTATCTTCCGTTCATATTGGATACTGACTTGACCTTTCGTATTAAATGAGTTCACAACCCGTTGAAAACAATGAAATACACCCGACTTGACCGTTTCATGCATTAAAGGTTTAACCCGTTGAAAACAATGAATATGACTTGACCGTTTCGTATTAAATAGTTCTAACTCGTTGAAAACAATGAATACTGACTTGGACCTCTGCGTAATTAAATCAGAATACTGAGGTTCCCGGTTTGGTTTCCTCAAAGCAAATCCAAAGTCATCGATGGACTCCGCTACTTTTCCGTTAACAGCACTTACGAGTCGCCACTGAGCCAGTACAACGAGGGTACCTACGAATTCATCGCAGTGGTTTCCCCTGGGAGGTTCCGGAGACGTGACACGCTTCAATGAGGTCATCCAGGTGCCATCCTCCATCAGGTTGGGTACGTCATGTTTTTAACCGAAAGGCCTCGTATTAATCCAGCGGTCGGGGAACTTTTTTAATCATTACCCCAAAATATTTTTTTGTGGTAAGTTGATATTACCCCATGGTGTAAAATTAACAATGATATACTTTTTACTCACAAAAGTTTCATTTTTACCCCAAAAAATTTCATTTTTTACCCCATTTGGGGTAATTTACCCCGGTTCCCTGACCGCTGTATTAATCAAACGATGATACAACGGTAACCCAAAAATATTTCTAAAGCGTTGTTTCTAATCCACTTTTGTTTGTACAATACAGAGCTACCCAGGATGGCATTTCTCCAGAAGTGTTTCAGGAGCCGCAGTAAGAGTGGCGTATGGCTCTCCAAGAATTCTATGGAGTGTATGTGCTTTCTGGAGGTCACGGGGAATCCGTTAGGACTCTTTCGTTGGTTCAACGGTACCGGACATCGATTTTGGCGTCATCCTAATCAGTATGTTCGCGGTCATAAGCTTTTCCTTAGTACGTATTAGCCTTGGTGCGTTTATCAGGAGCTAAATCCAGTAAGCCGTCATGCTATACCTTTAGTAAGTATTAGCTTATCAGAGCTAAATCAGTACGCCGTCATGCTATACCTTAGTAAGTATTAGTTTATCAGAGCTAAATCAGTACGGCGTCATGCTATACCTTAGTAAGGTATCAGTTTAATGTGAGCTAAATCAATTTGCAGTCAGGCGATATCTTAGTAAGTATTAGTTTATCAGAGCTAAATCATTTGTGAAGTCATGCTTATATCTTAGTAAGTGTTAGTCTGTCAGAGCTAAATGTCAGAATGCTGCCTATTATTTCCTAACCTGACAATGACCTAGTTTCAAAGGTATTTTTAAAATCTGACTTCACCGTTTGTCTTTATTTATTTCAGACCGTGAAAAATCCTGATTGAGAATTATTCGCTGTATACTGTTGTCCACCTTTGAAAAAACACATCGGCTCTCCTCAGCAAATCTATTAAAAGTCAATTTTGTTCTTGAGTAATAGTTTAGTCTGGCATTCTCAAAATTTTGTGGTGCCAATTCAATTTTCGCCAATTCATATACACGGCC